>JAGDQP010000828.1:40785-77558 GCA_022664845.1 Lepisma saccharinum
ACATTCGAAACTACGTGCTCGGTTAGGTCAAATACATTCGAAACTACGTGCTCGGTTAGGTCAAATACATTCGAAACTACGTGCTCGGTTAGGTCAAATACATTCGAAACTACGTGCTCGATTAACACATTCATTCGAAACCACGTGCTCGATTAACACATTCATTCGAAACCACGTGCTCGATTAAGGCAAATCCATTCGAAACTACGTACACTCAGATTCATTTTGGCCGATGGTTTCTCTTTTTAAGTCCGTTAAGTTGAACGATATCGCAACACTGAGTCTATAATCGATACAGATTTAAAATAAACATTCTATATTTAATGATTCCACGTGTATTACCTCTGGGTTTAAAAGATATTCACCTTTCGAACTTTTAGGCTAAAGAAATCGCCATGAACAAAGATGTGACAGAATGGAGCAAAACACGTATATGGCATTATTTAGTTAGTTTCCTCATTATCAATGTCATTGAACGGTGAGAAGATCTACCATGTTACTTGTCCCACTGCAAAAATTTCATATCGTGAAATAAGGAAGGAAAAACAATCAATAAAATCATGTACTAACCTGATTTGAATCTACATGGTTCTATACCATGGTATACCATTTTACAATAAATGCAAAAGGCATAACCGCACGAAGGACAAGCGGCCATCTTCTCTTCTGGTTCTACACTTACTGGATAATGACAACTTGGCCTGGGACAATATACTATATCAGTCATCGTATCTAGGGTGGCGTTCAGCAGAACTGAATCGTATCTCGCGAAGGCTTCTGCGCTTACTAACTCCTTAACCTGGAATAAACCACAAACAAAGCTGTGAAAGAAATCAAACCATTTCATTTCTACCATTTCATTTCTATGTCAAATAAATATAATGCATTAGCTACACTGATAGGATAATCTGGACAAATTGAAGTATTGAAAACGTTTCAAACGCTGTTACTAGGTTTCGATGCGAAGCAAAAAAAAACAATACAATTTTCTCAGGACTGGTTTTGGATTATAGATTGAAATATTGTAGTTTAATTCACGGGTCAATGTTATGAATGGGACTATGAACTTAATTCAGGGCTAAAGATACAAAATATCAAAAGTGGGACAATAAACAACAAAAAAAAGTAAAAATATGGTGATTCTTTTTAAGGATTAAAAATCTTTTTTAAAACATGCTTTTCTTAAACAATTTGTACTAAAAAGTAAAAAAAATAAAATAGGTCTGTTGTGTTCTGCAAACCAGTCAAACATCGATGGAGGCTAGTATTTATTTTAGGATAAAGAAGTTCTTACTAAAACATAATGAAATATGTTTTTAAAATATATGAAAGTAACAATGGAATACTGTATTGTCACCCGACTTACGTCTCTGTGCAAAATTTCATTACTGTATGAAATCGGGAAATGAGTTAAATTACCAATGCAAGATCTGAGGACACGATGAACCATTGTGAATTAAAGAAAAGTATGTAAAGAAGAAATAAAATAGACAAATTTAAAGATTTATCTTCTAATTAATTTACGAAGATTTGTGAATTGAATATGCTGGGAATAAAAGATATAGTAGCATTAGGGGCAATTTAGAACCAGAGTGATTCTAATATTTACTTAAATAGAAATTGGAGGATATACGAGTTCTTCTCATTGTCTAAGGAGTTTGGTGTATTTCATTAAAACAATAGGTACATATTTTGGATTATATGATATCTCAAGCGAATGAGAAAAAGAGCAGAACTGACAAGGAGAGGTCGAGATCTGGAAATATTAGTTTGGAGGGGTCAGACTTCGTGTGATCGTAGTGTACCCTTCAGGTATTAATATACGAAAAACCTAGGGCGCACTACTCGCCCAGTCGTGAGTAAATATGAGTCAAAGTCTATGTAACAGGTTCGATACCCCTCTTTTGCCATTAAATGTTCTTGGCTACCATCGGCCCTGGTGGATGAGGCATTAGACAGGAAGCTTATAAGTGGAAGATTGCAGGTTCAAGTCTCGATGGGCACTTTTTTAAAAACTTATTACCAAGATTATTATTTTATGCGTTGTACTACAAAAGAATGAAAATACAACTATAAAACATTTTGTTACTACATAGACGATCATGTTCAAATGTTTGTGCGGAAAAAAGTTTCAAGAAATTTGGATACTTGTGAAATCATTTCGCACATATATATTTATTTGTGGATATTCATATGCATGTGGTATATGACATGAAAAATTGTATGTGGAGGAAGATTTGAAATGTTTTAATGGAAATTAACACGAAAGGAGAGAGAGAGAGAGAGTACCAGAATAATAATTGTCGTATAAGCATGAAAAGCAAAGAATATTTCTACATCTCGAATAGCAAATGAATAAAGATTTTGGACATGAAAACGGTGTTCTGAGAAGAGTTGGAAGCAAACATCACTGACAACTATGAAGATGTCTCTTTCGTTGTAGTTTCGAAGCATTGGCGGAATCGCTCTTCTTATTGTCAACACCATAGTCGTGTTGCAGTGACAAAATATCATACAGTTATATTTTCCTTTCATTTTTAACACAACGCACGAAATACCCGTTCTGGTAAAAAAGAAAATGATCTGTCGAACGCGACTTGAACTTACAATCTAACCCTCACGACTACGACCACTTTATCTACCAGGGCCGATGATAATCTAGAACATTTTATGGCATAAAGGAGGTGTCGAACTTGTTATGTAAACTCTAACCCATGTTTACTCGTAGCTGGACGAATAGTCTGCCGTAATATTTTCTTATATTAATACCTGAAGATTACACTACTATTACACGAAGTCTGGTCTCAAACTCTCCCCTTGTGAATATTATCCAACTCATATCGATTCTGCAATCTACAAATATTCGTCTACAAGGATTATCCATAATTACATCGAACTTTCGAGAGACAAAAAGTTGAGTATTTACAAGTTGGATATATACGGTACTAAGTATACTGAACATACTTTTGTAAAACTATTTTGTTTGTTTCTAAAAAGAATCGTCGACAATTAGTAGGTCAAGAAGAGGGATATTTTGAGTTAGAATTCGGTACACGCTTCCCTTATGTCAGCCACAAATAATGAGCCCCAAGAAGAAATGTTTCACCTGGTATAGATTTTTCTATGATCGAAAAATATTGCTACAAATCACAAAATATGCATTTTCGTTTCTTTTTCTTTCTTACAAGGGGCGCCCTTGACCTAAAACGCTCCGAACAGCACGAAAACATGTTTAGAATATAAATCGCCATTTCATATAAATATGGTCTGGGCCATTTCCATGCAAAACGTAGCATTCTACTACAAAAGGCATCTGAATAGAGAGGAACTTGGGTAAAGCAAAGAAAAAGAATAATTTTCCGGATTCTACGTAACTAAGACAGAGAGGTTTTCTGTCTGTACCACCGGAAAGAGGATGTTTAAATGAGTAAGGGTAGGTGGAGATATCGCCCAGTTCCTATCCTGTCGGTCAGAATAAATTTTTCTTTATAAGCGTGCAGTCCATTGCTGAGGCGTAAAGATGGATGTGCCTTGCATTTTCGTGCCCTGATTTTTTTATGATCATAAGTACGCTCTAAGTCAAAAACATTGCCTGGAAAGGCTACACGGAGAATTTCCAGGCTCTGCTCCTTCAAGTACCACACTGTACGACTGATCTGCTGAGTTTCGAAAGGGAAGAACTATACTGAAAGATGAGAAGTACACTGGGCGCCCGGCAACGGTAATGACTGAAGAAAATATGATGTGCTCCGCGACAATCGACTGCACACTAAGATTTTTTTTTTTCTGACCGACAGGATAGGAGAAGGGATCTCCACCAATGCTTACTCATTTAAACATCCTCTTTCCGCAGGTCCAAAGAGGAAACCTCGATCCCTCTTAGTTACGTAGAATCCGGGAAATTATTCCGTCTCTTTGCTTTGCCCAAGTTCCTCTCTATTCAGATGTCTCTTGTGGTAGAATGCAACGTTTTGCATGGAAATGGCTCAGACCACTTTTTTGTGATGAACGATTTATATTCTAAGCATGTTTCCGTACGATTCGGAGCGTTCGAGGTCAACGATGCCCCTTGTTAGTGTATGCTAAAAATAACTCATTCAGCGTATAGGCTCCAAAAGGTGATCAGAATGGCGGAAGAAGGAAAATATTCCTCTCAAGCAATAAAGGTGGGCAATATTTAAATATAGTAATCTTTCTTTAATCAATCAAACATGAGAAAAAACGAAAGCAAGTGTGACGATGTGTTCAGTATAAAATTCTTAAGCACATGACAAGAACTGGCGTCACTTTGCCCCAGAAAAAGCTAACAGTTGAAGTTTGCAATGAATTTTATTTATGGTCTTTAGACATCTATGGCTCAAGCCGAGGAAGGGTACGGGTGATGACGTGACAGGAAAAAAGCTCTGGAAATATCTCGGAGTGTGATCGAGTGCTAGTATCGAACCCAGAACCTTCCGAATGTGAAGCCAACACTCTACCTGATACAGAAACTGATATTTGATCCGGCAGTTTTTAACCTAATAAATGTACAACCTTTCCTTGTGTTATTTGTGGCCTATATGCACTCAGTCTTTAATGCACGTTCGAGCCTAGGTAAGAGCACGTACGAGAAAAGCTGGCATCACATTTGGGTTTAGAGACTTCGATTAACGCGCTCATTTTCAATCTGGTAAGGATATAGCCTCGGCAATTATGCACTACACGCATTCAGTTTCTAATACACGCTAATAACGACAGCAGGTAGAAAGAAAATTACTTCAGAATTTCGTTTAGAACTCTCTACTTACTCGCTCGTTTGCAATCCGGTGAGGTTACAGCCTTTTGCTGTGCTATTTTCGCACTCTATGTAGTCAGTCTGTCTGCGGGCTAACGCTGCAACGGAAGAAAGCAGAAACTGAACTCGAATTAGTCGCCCACTTTCAACAACCCCGCGTCCGACCATTCTAACTAAGATTATCCAGAGTTTCCACTCGGAGTATACTGCAACTGAATAAGGAAGGCCCTGGCGGATACCTTCCCCATCCTCTAGCCTATCCCGGCCTGAGTCAAAGATCCTATTCAAATTCAATATGGTGAACAATAGCTTATCCGCATACGATTTTTTAATAGCGCCTGCACTTCTAATACTCATACCAATAGGCAAACTGTAGCGAAAACCTTTATTCAGGATCTTTTTAACTGTGTGTACTATTATACATTGTGCCCTTCTTAAATTTATTTGTGCTTCTTTGGCATAATATACGTCGTATGGATCTGCAATGTTCGAACACTCCAAATTTTTAGATGTATAACAGGAAAAGGTGTACTTGTTTCTCCCCGACAATGCTCCGTCTGAGTACTGTAATTATGATACTTATCGTATTAACACGAAGTAATAATACGTTAAAAATAAAAGCAAATAAAAACAATTACGTACCTGTGATGGTAAGGCGTCGGTACCACACTTGAGCTCCGGACACTTAAGACAATGAACATTCCCATCCTTAATTTGAACCTCGAAATAGTTCTTGATGCACTCTTTACAGAAAACATGACCACACTTATCAAACCTAGTACACTGGAGACCTTGCTTATCTACAAAACAAATTTTACACGTAAAAATGTTTTTAAAGAATGCTTCATTTTTTTGTGATTCATTGTAGTCTGTAAGCATATTTATCACAGATACTCTCGGATGAAGGTCTAACACTGCTCGACTATCAAGATTGGAGATATTGCACTTTCTCTCAAACTGTTTCGATATATTATCAGAGTCTAATTTCGACTTTGATTCTTCACCATCACATTTCTCGATTGGGCTATCTTCGCGCCGTGCTTCCACCTTCTCATTTGGACTTCTAACATTGGAGGTTCTCTGCGGGTAGCTACCACTGCAATTCTTGGCTCGTCCACGAGAATTATACCTAAAAACCTGATCCCGTTTGTTACTACTATCTTTCGATTTATGGGCTTGTGTTTTGATTAATGATACTCCATTCTCTGACTTATTGTCAACCGCTGCTTTCAATGAGACAGGTTCGATGTTGTTTGAATCAATGCTCTTTGCCGGTTTGTTGCTCTTCCGTTGTTGCTGAGCTAGTCGCCTTTCTACGAATTTCAGATGCCTTACGTATATTCCACTGATATCTAATTTCTTTTCTATATCTAAGTATTGCAGCGTATCCTCCTTCAAAAACTGAGTCCAAGTGAAAAGAACCACCGATCCTTTATTTTCTTCCCAGAGTTGGTCTAATTTTTTACACAGGCTGCCCAACTGTGGAAACAAATTGATACAAGTATTTTAATTTATCTGCACTTTCTAGTATTAACACTTTAGTACAAGCGTCACACAGAAAATAATACATGTATGGTTGTAAAACAACTTACACCAGGGCGTATGGAGAAGTCCTATAGTTTAGCTTGCGAGATAGGAGTGGTAGGGAAGTACCACTTTATTAATTTTATATTTTATGAACTAAATCGGAAACTATGGGCTACGCCCGTTACAAGTCTGAGAGATGACATTCCTCGACCACCACTTCCGGGCAAAGAGAATGTAAAGAGGATAGCCAGAGTCTTATTCGAACTACCTTCCCGATATATGCCTTGTGTATAACTAAGAAAAACTTCTATCAGAATGGCAGGTAGGAGGACAAGCATACCTGAATAATAAATGGCGTCTGCACCTGAGCTCTGCCTCGGATTAAAGAGCATAGTTCGGATCCCTATTAATAATAGGTCCAGCAATTAGAAGCTAGATGTTTGATTAGGGTGTAAATAACTAACGAATGAACCATCACATAATTTAAAAGATATATACCATAAAAACATATATTATTTTACTTTCCAACAAACACTTCTGACACTAAGCCACTTGTTACAACGTGGAACATGATTTTGAACCATAATGTCATACAATCAATCCACTCAAAATGTCACAATCAGTGTCCCTAATTTCATCATATATACTGCAGATGTACCAGCACGATTCATGAACAAGCGAACATAAAATTTTGAATGAATTTGTTATAGTTTGTCTCAAGTGAAGCACAGGGTCTCTCGAATGTGTGTTTCTTTTTTTTTTGGGGGGGGGGACGTCGTCAGCTCAAACTATACACCAACTTCAGGACAAATTCGTTCAAGCCTAAACTTTCCTTACAATCTTTTAGGGTGGAAGAATTCTTTTAATTTCAATTTTTATTTATGGCCTTTAGGCATCTAAGGCTCAGGCCAGGATAGAGGAGGGGAAAGGATTCGATAAGGTGTCGGCCAGGGCCTATATTGAAGGTGCCATCACAGAATTTGCCTGGTGTGACAGTCAGGATGGTCGGCCACTGGGATCGAACCCAGAACCTCTCGAACAATACGCCAACACTCTACCTCTGAGCTCAGTGGGAATTCTTTTAAAGTGGAGGGGACGACAGCAGAGCAGTGTAATAATTAGTCTAAAAAGATGAAAGTGCCCTGCTGTAACTGACCATCTTCAAAAAAATATTCATTGATTTTCTGCTGTGTAGCAGTGTTAATGGATAACTTTAAATAATTAGTTAACTTTAAGGTATCATTTTTCTAACCGAATTGGTATTACATACTAGGTGACCCTCGTATATTTAAACTGATAATATAATTACCCAGAAATATTAACCAGAAATCATACATCTTGAATTCAGATCTATAAAACTATTGTTATGTCACAACTTGATATTTTAGAAAATTCATACATAGACCGAATCTTTGTCGAAGATAATGAGACCTGGATGTTCAATAGAAGTAAAAACTACATAAAAATCAAATAATGTATGGCGTTCCACTTACGCCATTCAAAGTGACAGAACAATTAATTATAGAGGTGCATTTTGGGGATACTTGGAAAAATTTCCAAAGGTCATTTGATAGCTGAAAGGACTAAAAAAAATATAACAGTTTGACCCTGACCTAACCGTTTGGTCACTTAAAGTGAAAGAAGAATTTGTTATGAACTTAGACACCACGGAAAAGCAAATACCATCAGACTTCTTGCATATGGAAATAATTATACGCAGACACGCCGACAAATGTACATCCAACTCTCTTCAAGTTCAAATATTGTTATTCTGAATTTCTTAACTGAGTCATTTTATCCATGGTGGGACAATTGTATCTAACTCTTTGCGTTAGCCTAATGGCTTCATTAACTGCGGGTTTTCTTGCTTATCTTCAACTGGATTCTCATTTATTTGCCCACAACAAATTCCCTGACTTTTCACAATACCGAGATCACTATTATATCATATTTCAAGAACAATATATATAGCAAATACGTAAATAAAGAAGTCAAGAATTTATCATGATTTCGTAGTGCTACAGAACAGTTTTTCAAACAGCAAATTTAAAACCACTGAGTTCCAACTAAAACGAGGTTTTCTGAAGTTGGGGATTATTCACTAAACTTATCTCACGTACACTTCATGTATATATTCAGTTCCATGTGTTGTGCATCAGTCCTACAGTTTCTTTCTATCTTTTGCGCAACCGTACCAATGTATTGCATGGTAATGAACAGTATTTCAAACATTAAAAGAATGTATTTAGATCGACAACACACTGCCATAGTCTCTACGAACTCTCCTTCTGTGAGTTGAATATCAGTAGTTCCCCCTCCACAGACATTTGGAAACACTAAAAATTTACTTCCCAAACAAAAATCAAACTTTCACGACCCGATGTTAGAAACACAATGTATTATTCAATTCACGTTTTAAATACCTATTTTTAACGCACAACACAACGTTTTGAATGAATGAATTTATTTTAAGGCCTTTAGGAAACTATGGCTCAGGCTGTATGGATGATGATGGGATGAACAAAGTGGGAGGAAACGGGAGAACACGGTGTTTGTCCACTACAAAGCCCACATGGCATGAGCAGGGATCGATCCGACGACCCCTAGCACCAGAAATGAGCGTTCTACCAACTGAGCCACCGCGGCCCTATAAAGTTTTGCCTTTATCCGTATCAAGTGTACTGTTAACAGAATCATTTTTATTTTTTATTGTTTTTAACCGCGAGAAAAGCATATTTGAAAACTACAGATTTATTAAGAGATAACAACACAGAGAACTATATAGCGAGGTAGCCTGTGTTCGTAAGTCGCAACGCATTTCTTTCTGGTTTCGAAGAAGTTTCTTGACTCGCCGCTAGATGTCCTTGACCTCAAAAGCTTATTTTCTTTCGCTGATATGCTAATACACTGAAGCTTATGACTAGTTCGTACTGCCATATTTAAGCTAACATTAAATACTGAACAATCACAGAACTTTATATGACTAAAATCTTTAAGAAAATAAATTATTAAGTTCAGAGTCATCTACAAGGAACTTTCTCAAATCCGGAAAGAAATGGGTAGTAGATATTGATGCATCTTCTCTGTATGGTCAAGATCAATTTCATATATTGTGATATCAAAAGATGATCCAATTTTGTACACATAAGTACTTTATTTTTCAAAGAAAGAATCGTAATGGGCAATCGGGAAGGTGATCAATGAGATATCTTATTTTATCTTACCTTAAATCGAATAATTAAATGACAAACTACGTACTTAGCTACCAGAAAGGGGAAAGTAGAAGGAATATATTGGTCATGTACAAAAATTATGCTGATTAATAATTCTCTCAATCTCGAAATAAACAAATCTTCAGGTTGAAGAAATGGAGGAAAATTGAGACCAACTCGAAAGATGCAAGAACGGAATGGACGAAAAATTTCACCTTAATGCACTTCTGAAATCTTACTTATTCAGTTCTTTTGGCGATAAGTGGGTGTGTTTAATGCTTTCAACTTTTCTCTCCTTCAAGTGGTGAGAGTTGTGGCCATCGGAGACACTTCAAGGGTTTACTTTTCTTTGCTTCCTTAAGTGCAAACATTACTTTTGTCTCTCCAATACTAAGCTTTAATCCTTTTGACTCGAGCATAGATTTCCATACCCGATTCCTCCATAAGGCTTCACTTCTAGCAACAAGAAGGAAATCATCTGTATATACGATCGTACCGAAGAAGCACCTGATTTTGCTCATGATGTTAACCACCATGTTAACTAACGTAACATGTGCAAACAAGATTTTCTAAACGTCATGAGCATCCAGTCAACGAAAAAACGAATAAAAATTGTCGATTGCCTGTTCTCGTATAAATTAACGAATAAATTTTTTTCAAAACTGGATTTCTCTAGCTGAATTTGTTTTCCTAAAAGTTACCAATCATAAACCTTCTTAAAATCAATGAATAGCTGGCATCCGAATTAAAAGGGAAAAGCTATGCAGTATCCTGGTACAATTTGGAATTCCAAAGAAAGTTGTTCAACTTGCGAAAATGTGTCTCAGCAACCCCATAAGCAGAGTACGGGTAGGTAATAATATATCAGATAGTTTCAAGATTCGCAACGGATTGAAACAAGGCGATGCCTTGTCACCACTACTGTTTAACTTTGCGTTAGAATATGCGATTTTAAAAATTAAAGGGGACAAAAAGGGACTATCATTGAATGGTTTGAATCAACTGTTCGTATAAGCGGATGATGTAGATTTAATATGGGACGATACAGATGCACTACAAAGCAACACCGATGCCTTAGTAGAAGCGTGCGATGAGATAGGTCTACAGATAAACATACATAAAACAAAATACATGATAAGTCGATACACAGGGAATAATGGAAATAAGTACATAACAATTAATAATGAGAACATAGAGGATGTAAACAAAGTATACTTGGGAGTATATGTAACAAGCAAAAACGAGGTCACGGAAGAAAAAAAAAGTCGTTTAGTATCGGGCAACGCATGTTTCTATTCAGTCCAGAAACTCCTAGCCTCGCAATTATTATAAAGAAAGTTGAAATTGAAAATACACAGAACGGGTATTCTGCCGGTAATACTTTACGACTGCGAAAGTTGGAGTACGACCCTAGCAGATGAACATAAATTACCAGTGTTTGAAAATAAGGTTTTGAGAAAGATATACGGGACGAGATGACTGGAGAATGGCGGAGACTGCATAATGAAGAACTCCACGGACTGTACGACTCACTCGATGTTGTACGAATGAAATCACGACGACTAAGTTACCAATGGAAGCTGTCTCCTCCAGCACGGAAACACAATTCGAATAAACTATAAAGTGTTCTTATGTTACAGAAAGTATTCATATTATTATTATTACTGAACTTCCATTTAGGAAAAGATAATGATGACTGATTATGGGATGGTTTGAGCAAAAATTTTGGGTCACAACCTCCGACAACTTGCTTGTACGGACGGACTAAGTCATGATATCACAGAGTTCAGTTCCAATGACTGTCAGAAATTTATCCATACACAGAGATAACCACAATGGATGGTAGGTATATTAAAACAATAACCCTTGAATGTTTTAGAGCAGGCAACAGCTGGTCCGCGGGTAGCATGTTATTTTGTGCGGTCCGTAGAAAGATAAAAAGCTATATTAAATTATATATCTGTGTGTGTGTCATGACCTCAGCTACTGGCTTCGATCGCAGAATTTCTTATTGATATCCTAGTTATATGCATTATTTCTGATAACAGTCCGCGACGCGACTACTCACACATTGCCCCTCGTATATAAAGAAGTTTGTCATGTCTAGTTTAGACCACGTATACTCTTCCGAACACTGTCTACATAAAGATGATACAGATACAGACTTACCTAATATAAATTACATCTCTCATGTTCGGCATTTAGCATACTGACGCTATAAAAATTAAGCATTTTCAGTTCAAACAAACTGCACTGTTGTACTGTACAATTAGTAGAGATAATCGTCAAGTGACAATGTACTGACCGTGCAACGAAGTTCAACAAACGCTATATTTTATCAACAATACTCTTTTATCATCACTGAATCTATGACTACATTTTTCAATATTTTAAAAATATTAACATTGTCATACACACCATTCTCGTGCGTCCGACACAAGTAAATAAAACAAATGGCTTGCTGAAGAGTACCCGGCAAGGATCTCACTATCATGGCTTCAGAAATAGTAAGGTATTTGCCAGATCAGTTTTGGCGAGCCATTTGTCGGCAATCGCGACGGGACACAACTTCTCAGTATCCGGGAATTTAACAAATGATTTGCTAAAGAGTACCCGGCAAGCGTCTCGCTATCATGGTCCCAGAAATAGCAAGGGGTTTGCCAAGTCAGGTTTAGTGAAGCATCTGTTAACTTCCACAGGAACGAGAAAATATATTCGAGAACACCAGCCGCGTACACACAGTCGACCAAGCGCTGTGTAAGTTGGTTCTCCGGCGTAAGATCGTACGGTACAAACGATCTTGCGTCCCTCTACCAACTTAAAAAAACACTAGAGGCCCTCATAGAAGGTAAGAGACCTTGACGTGGTTGTGAGGCTTTCAACCAACATCTTACCTGTACCACAAATACCAAAAACCTAACAAGGGCCGTGGTGGCTCAATGGTAGAGTGCTCACATATGCATGGTGTCTAATTTTATGACTTGAAATTCCCTGAGTTCTTCAGGTTTTCCATGACAATTTTTTAATGATAATGATGTAATAAAAAATACAGGACGGTTATTCTGCCGGTAATACTTTACGGTTGCGAAAGTTGGAGTTACAGAAAATCACAATCTCTAATTTACACAGGAAACAGTACCCAAATCGGTCTACTTGAGTTATTCGGAAAGAAAATTTTACGACTGAGTACAAACTTTTGTCGCTGACTGTATATATAAACACACACGCATATTTAAACAAAGGTTGTCTCCAGATGATACTGGTCTCCGGTGAGAGATCGAAAAGTTCTTGGTGAAATTTTGTGAATTAAAAAAAAATAAAAAAAAAGTCATCGTAACTGAGAAATACACTATCAACTATCAATAAATACAGTACTAACACGTTTAGGTATAGGCCTTTTTGTAAAATCTGGAAATTATAGATAAGACATGTTTAGAAAATAAAATAATTTTTGTTGATTTTTTTTTTATTATTATTATTTAAATCGATTTTTCTTATTTCAATTAAAAAAAACTGATTTAAATAACTTGCCGCACTGAAAAAGCTACAAAGTTAGTTTTATTTTTTCAGATACAAACTACAGTTAAGTCCAGGAATATGCTATGTTCGCTCCGGAAGATAGCCATGGAAAATAGGCAATTACAACAACTTGTAATGATTTTGAAATGGAAGGAAGATTACTTATCATATATTTTACAAAAGGAAGTTAACATGTAGGAAACTTTGACATTATTTTCGTCGATACACGGTGACTGAAGTGGTTTCAGAATGTTATACACCGTAATTAAATTTAAAAAAGAAACAATTTATAATGTTTCTACGCATCAGCTTTCCTTCTACATTGAGGTCCGTGTCTTCCTTCCTTCCTAAGTTATTGCAAATTTATAATCGCAATTGCCTCTTTACTCCAGGCTACATTTTCCTAACGAAATTGAATATTCTAAGATTCAATTTTACTACGATAAATTTTAGTTCATTTCACTTAGCTTTTTCAGCTCTCAAGATCGTAATAACAATTTAGGAACACCCCATAACAATATTCCACAAAGCATAAGAGTTATTTTGTAGCCGCGGTTGTTGAGTGGTAGAGCCCTCACCTCTGATCCGTGGTATCCCCGATTCGATCCCAGCTCGTGCCATGTGAGCTTTGTGGTGAACAAAAGCCGCGTGCGTGGTTTTCTCACGGTTCTCTTGTTTCCTCCCACATTCTTCATTCCACCAATTCTCCCACCATCATCCATTCGGTCTGATCCAAAATTGCATAAAAGCCTTAGATGAAATTCAATTCAATGAAAGCTACTTAATGCTGCCAAATCAATAGTAGATATGCAGCTTTGCATTTTCATCCTTCAGCATACATACTCATAGGTAAACTATAATTCCATTGAGTAATTAGGTATAGGTCTAATAATTGCTTCTGAGCAATTCTTGAAGAAAACAATAATTTCGTTCAAATAAAAATACACAAAGCAGGTAATGTTACGAAACAATAATTTTTGTTCTGTACACAAAAACTGGATTTTCTGTTTTCTATGTGTTCGTTCTCATATGTATTACAAAATAAACATATTTGTAATACAAATTGTAAACTTATAATGTGAATGGCGTTCTTACGTTCTCTTCTAAAATTTCGCCAATCAAAATGAACCGATCAAATAATTCGTTAAAATGTTAAGGTCGATCGCTTTGGTTTGGTTTACATCATAAGAACCTATCATCACATAAGGACTAAAAGCTAAATTTCAAGCTTACATTATGATTTAAAATGCTACACTTTCCTTCTACTTTTCTTAAAAAAAAATAAAATATTTTTAATTTAAATCAATCAACCCCGGTTCTTAGCCATACATGAACTAGACAAAAGAGTGACCCACATTATTACAATAATACCGAATTAAATCTGAAAGAAAATGATAAAAAACAATCAGCCAAAGCTTTTATTTAAAAAATGAATATATCATGTTCTAACCTGTTGCCTACGTAACCAGCTGCATGTCAAAGTGTAACTGGGAGGCGACGTTGATGGATAATCACTTGGAAGACTGAAGTATAAAATCACAGGTGGCAAGAATTCTACTCGGAGCTCCTTATAATTATCACCACCCTCTGGAATATGAAGAATTATGTTGTAATAACATTTGCACTCGAGAATAAATTAAATATAACTACATAATACTAATTATTAGAGTGACAAATCATTGTCACTCATCACTTGTTATTAGAACCCTGCATTTGTGCCCGATCCTACATCCACACCTTCAGGCTCGAACCGAACCAGACGGAAAATCGGGCAGGCCTGACCAGTGGCAGAATAGTGGATTACGTACCCCATAACCATTTTTCCGGCCGGCCCGGTCCGATTTTTGACTGGGATCGTATTGAGCCGAAAAGTGTGGATGTAGAATCGGGCCGGGGATAGGTTATCATATATCTTTTCGCCTTGCAATGTACTTGCTCGCATACGTATTTTCATACTTAAGAAATTTCCGTCCGACGTATCAGTGTGAGGATTCTAATGACATTTTTTCCCTTATAATCCACTACGAGCTGCTGATTACAGAAATGTAAATTTTTAACGTCATCTTCTTTCGTCGTTTTGAAGTTTTAGTTTTTTTTTTTGTTTTTTTTTGAGGGCATTTGTTTTGTTATTTTGTGGAATTTTAGGGTTATTTCTTTAGTGGGCCCGCAAAAGCATTATTGGTCTTATTGTATTTTTTTGTTTTATCCATCAGTAAATGAACCTATCGCCTGAACAGCATAGAGAGAAACTTACTTTATAGATATGTTCCGCGACCAGTACGACAGTGATACCAAACCCCTCCGGTTCAGGCGGTAACGTCGCAGACTTCGGATCGGCAATGGGTAGGTACGCGGGTTCGAATCCCGCGGTTGAGCATCCTGACTGAGGTTTTTAAACTTTCCCTCCATTTCACCAGACGAATTCCGGGAAAGTACCTAAAGTAAGGCCCTGATCGATACTTTTCCACCCTTCACCTAAGAGAGGATTGTGGAAGGTAGACGGCCATAGTTTTACTTTACAGGTAACATCCCGGTATTTGTCTGGTGTGACAGAAAAAAAAAAGCATGGAGACAGAACCTCAGTCAGGATTGGTCGGCCGCTGAGATCGATCTAAACAAAACTGGAGACAATACATGAAAAAGATACTGGTTAGAGCATTGATTAGGCAGAAATTGTATATTGAAAGATGTAATGACGAGAAAATAGGAAGAGGAAGACGGATCTTAACAGTACAAAGGAAAATAAATCATGCATTAAAACAAAAAAAGACTTATGTAACCTTAAAAGAACCTGTCTGTACCTTTTGCCAGAGAACTAGTGCTGATGATTGTGACTTCAGATGTAACCTATTCAAAACATCACGAACAAATCCAACTGAAATATATTTCATAAGAACTCTGTTACCAAATCATAAATTAAGTGTCACATAGAAACACACTTGCTTAACATTACCCATGTCGCTGACACTCCTTTCTCGAGATATCATATTTTTTTTAACACCTCTACACCTAATAGATGCTATAGTGTTAAGAAACTGTCTCTTCTGCCATTAATAAGTCTTAATTACAAAGGTCTTGAGCCGAAATAAACAGCACTGTACACTTAGGGTTGTTATTCGTCCCGGTAAATACGAAACCGTACCGGAATCAGGATCTACGTCCCGGTTTGAAAGAAGAAGAGATGGACGGGGAAAATGATAGTTTCCTTTTTCACAAGATTATATTCTCTTGAATTTATGAGTATGGCTAATTAAAAAATAAAAAAAGAAAAGAAAGAAACTGAGTACATAGACACGGATGTAATTAAGTTTACGATTAAGCTACAAATACATCGAAAGAATCATCCGTTTCATTGAGCATTTGCTTCTAAACCGTTATTGTTGTCAGTTTCCATCGGCCTGTTGCTTCAGAGCTATTTCAACCACTTACTGAATTTGGCGATAATTTTCCCCTGACCTTATTAATCCAAGAAACGTATACTTTGTTTAATAAAACCGAACATGGGACCGCACCAATGGAAAATGTTTAAAAATTTCGATAAAATAGAAATTTACGAGTTGGGAAAAAAATATATTTTTTTGTATTATTTATTAAAGATATCCTTTTATCTTGTCCTTCCTGTAACGCAACAAAGGGCTTGTGTTTCAGTTATCCCTCGACCAGGGAATATTTTTGCAGTTTATAAGTTAGAAGCGGAACCACTGTGATTGCTTAGGTGCGGAGCGTTGGACAAAAAATGGATATATTTTTAACGCAACGACGTGTTTAACGTCTATTTCTCATTTTACACATTTCAAAGATTTTCGTAAATTACTACCGTCATGGATTATTTACCTTTGAAATACAGCAACCGTACGCACATCGCAATATGTAAAGTGTGTGAACGTATTTCTTCTTAATGTAATGCATGTATAATGATGGTTCGAGGTCTTTTAAGGGTAATGTAAAACAATTATCTCCAACAAAAGATGGCAGCGCTACCTCCGTATGTGTCTAATATATTACTATCGTTGCACGAAATTCCAATGCTGCTCCTACAAATTCAAGCCTGGAGAATTCAAACTTTCAGAGAAAAAAAAAATTATAATCATTTCAAAAGTTATACCGGTGTCGAATTTTTATTATCTTTCTTGTTCATTGTTGAAACTGCTAGATTGTTGTGAATATCCAAACATAAAAAAGGAAATAAAAAGATCGGAAAAGACTGAACTTTCTCTGAAAGTATGAACTCTAAGCTTGAATTTGTAGGAGCAGCATCGCGATTTCGTACAATGATAAAAACACATTAGACATAGTGCTGCCATCTAGCTAATATGGTAGCTTTACACTACACATTTTAAGATTATTAAAACACTCATTTCTTGCAAACAACAGACTCAATAGTTCACGTAATATAACAATACGAAGATACTATAAATTAACCTGACTGATTAGAAAGGAACTACACATAAATGTAGGTAACCTTCTACCTGTAATACAAATGTTTTTTTTAACCAATCGCACGTTGACTTTTAAATTGTCTTCGTAGATAAGATCAAAGCATACCTTCCATACGCATATATTTTAGTACAATATAGAACTATTTTTACGGGAACTAACGAAAAACAGTACATACCATTAGATCGATAATCTTTATACACTAGAACAAAATCCTCTGGTAGTTCTAGGTGAGCAAAGAATCTCCCTCCAGGCTCGTCTTTCTCCTCACCGATTTGGAATTCAGCCTTGTTATAAATACTTTCCAACACAACCAGTTCATCTTTTTGGCTTTGGGAGTCATTCATCTAGATGAACTAAAGAAAAGGATAACATAATTTCATAAAAATGTAGAATGTATTTGAAAAAAATATGTTAAATCCTTTACCCACAGACCTTTAAAAATGCACCTATTGTGAGTGACATACGCTAAAATGTTTTAAGCTACTTGTCCGCTTTACTACACACGTTGAAATTCGCGTAGAACAATGTGAGCCCTTGCTGTTAATAGTTTGTGTTTTTTTAAATTGGTGGTGTAGTGATTGACTCACTCTGGGGATGTTATACCCCCAGGTAACCTATGAAAGAAACACTGGTGTCAGACACCCGGTATCCATGTTACGGAAACGACCCTGGCCATACGTACAACCCCGACATTTACCTGGTGGGACACGAAAATCTTACTCAGAATGGCTGGTCCAGGATTCGATCCCACAACCTCCCAATTGCGCAGCGGACACGCTACCACGCTTTCAGATTTCTTTCAATAACACACACATTATAATAAAACCAATATATTTTTTGGGCACATGTGAACTTACAAACTACATAAAACAACTACGTAATTTTAATAGACTTACCAGGTGTATCAGCTTAATTCCGCTGTTTTCTAGTCATCAAAACACATGGTGTGTTCATAGAAAGCACAAAGCAAGTTATTCAAAGTACTTTCCTTCGCTAGCTACACATTTTGCCCACCTCTCGGGCAATTTGTGGATACCACGCCAAAAAAAGTCCTGCCCTTACGAGGCAAACCACTCAAGCCATTTTCGGACGTCTCGATATGAATCGAAGTGCTGCTCAGCAAGGGCGTGGCCCATCGACGCTAACAGATGGTAGTCTGTAGGGGCCAGGTCTGGTGAATAAGCGGGATGGGGTAGCACCTCCCACTTAAGTGTCTCCAAGTAGTTTTGGACCACTTTTGACGTGTGCGATAGGGCGTTGTCGTGGAGGAATATCAGCTTGTCATGTCTGGGTTGATACTCCGGCCTTTTTTTTTACACAGTGCACGTTGATCAGTTGTTGGTGGTAGCGGTGAGCATTTACAGTTTGACCCGGTTGCAACAGCTCAAAGTAGACGATACCCTGTTGATCTCACCAAACACACCGCATCGTCTTCCGTCCGAAGCGATTTGGTCTCGAGGAAGATCTTGATGGTTAGTCGGGATCAACCCACAATTTCTGGCGTTTCGGATTCGCGAAATATATCCACTTTTCATCGCCCTCCACAATCCGATGCACGAACGACTTTCTTCTTTGTCTGGCGAGCAACATTTCGCATGTGTGTTGGCGTCTCTCCAGCTGCCGATCGGTCAATTCATGCGGCACCCATTTTGCGATCTTCTGAACTTTTCCCATGGCACGTATACGCGTGGAAATGGCTGCTTGAGTAACGCCCAATTGCTCGGCAAGCATTTGTTGCGATTGGGTATCGTCCTCGTCCAACAGCGCCTGCAACTGATGGACCTCAAACTTCCTGTGCCGATTTTCACGCTTCTTGTCACTCAGGTCAAAAATGCCGTCTTTGAATCGACGAAACCAATCTCGGCACGTTGTTTCCGATAAAGCACTGTCACCATAGGCCTCCACAAGCATTCGATGCGCGTCGGCAGCAGAAAAGCAGAGCTTCCCGCATTTGCTCTTGCTCTGGCACAAAACTAGCCATACTTACCAACCGAACACTGTGTGTTGTTGTCTGCGCTTGCTGATTAGTGTTGCCAGAGGACCAACTCATCCACACAATAGGTCTGGCGTGCCCATGGTAGCTTCATACGCTCACGAATGCTATCTATGGGCAAACAGCGGATTTAAGCTTATACACTTGGATGCAGTTTCTCTCTCATCAGTTCGATTGTTCCCATGCCAATTGGCAGAGATTCCGCTAAGATTTTCAATTTGCGGGTTCAAATCCCGGCCAGGACACTGGAGACTTTTCTTTCAGTGTTCCCATGCCTGGCGTTCTGAGGCGTACTCAGCCTCCTATCAAATTGAGTAGCAGTGTCCTTAGTATTATTGGACGCCTTGGAAAGGTAAAGGCGGTCTAGCGTGGGATTGGCCATCCCACCTCACTTTGTACCGTAGGTCAAGAAAATTTGAAGCGCTACCTCCACATACTCCATGCACCGTTCACGGCGCGTGCGTATCGCACAGGGTGGCGTAGAGTGAAAATTGGGAGGGTGTAAGTGGTGTTTTGTACGCTTTCTATAGATTTTTTACAGTAATTATTAAAGTTCAGGGATGCTCTCGAGAATTTGGGGAGCTGACACCCCATCACACGGAGAGTCTGGCGGAATCAATGCAAGTTGTGTATATTCGCGGATGGAATGGATGTTGCTCATAATTTTTTTCTTATAAATTTAGTAGCTCATGATAAGTCTTCCGTAGACTTCTGGCAGAAAGTGTGCAGAACAAAATTTACACTTCTTTTGGATTGAAGTTATACTTTCTTTTACATCACAAAATACACTCTTTCCTCACTTACCATCTCTATTGTTACGTCCTGTATTTTTACCATCATTAATCGCACAGTTGTGATTACTCATCATTTAAATACCACACTACAATATGTACAAAAATCTATTCCAGTTGAGTGAAGAACGCGCTATGACTACAGAACCTGCACAATACCCACACGTGCTAAGCAGACAGCACACAGTTGTTCAAACCGTGAAGTCATCTGAAGCGAGCCCGCAGTTGAGCATCAGCATATGTAACATTAACGGCCTACATAATACTACTTTACCTATTCTCTGTCTCACAGTAAAACCATCTTTTCTTATCAGACGATGACCTCAACTTTCCCCCATTATGAACCGCGTGCCTCACGTCAATGTTCCCGACGTTGCAGTCTTCAAGCGCTTCTCTCTACCGCAAGTAAAAACCTAACTGTGTTGTTTCAAAATAAGAAGGAAAGGTCTGTAAAGGAGAGAGAATGGGAAAAGGGGGAAGTCCATTCCGATCATTTAAAGTTTGGCAATAACGTTTTCCATTCTTCAGCAGCTGTGCCGTGGTCGCAAATGATGATTTATGACTGAAGCAGTTTGTCCTTTCGATCAAGAATTTCAAGAAAAATGGTTCCGAAGAGACGCGTCAAAGAATACGCTGTGGATAACACGTACCGATGTTATCAGCTCATAAACCCAAATTAACTGACCTGTTCCAAGAGAACCACCACATATATTCCCTATTACGTCACACCAGGTTTTCCACAACATACACGTAAATTTTACATAGCTTTCTGCAAAAGTATAGGCTGAATCAGTTCCCTACACCCTTGACATGGTTTCTTCAGGTTACATTGATTTAAATTAGGGCATGTAAGACGTGTGTGTTACGAATTTTATAGATGTCTTCGGCGTACGATCGGTATCTTATTGCACTTAAAGACATGTATTTATACAATTCACTTTGTTGAGTAAGGGGGACCATGAAAACTCAAATTCGAATTCAAACATATGCCTATTAAAACATAATGTAATAATTTAATATTGATAATTTCAATGCATGCAAATATTTAAAAACCATCATTTCGTTTCCTGATAGTCAGATACGTTTCATGTTCGTATCAAATGCTCAATTTGAATTTAATTCTTTGAAGGCCTTTAGGCAATCAAATGCTCACTAAAATTATATATATTACTCTTGCTGACACTCACAATACTCATGATATTGAGTTCCTTTTTAACATACCCGTGCTGATAAGATCCACAACAGTTCTAAAACAGAAAAACAATCACCAAAATAATTATATTTTTCTCTAATTCGATACCCTAATTACAGAAATTGCCTTACGTCGATGCAATGTGCTGCTAATCTGCTAATCATCACCTGATTGGTTGGCTGGTTTGATCTTCATTCCGAGAACCACCACCAGAGTGCCAGTGTCAGTGCAGGATCATAATAGTAAATACGGTCAGAATTGTAATATGCCAAATTCTTTTTTCTCTCTGTCTCTCTCTTTTCCTGTCAAAAACATTCTTATATTACAATAAGTGTGTTAGTAACGATCAGTGGAGTTTAGGAAGGTCAGGTTTGGTCCTTTTCTTTTTAATGTCCCCCAATATGACGCCGCCATTTTCAACGTTATCTTACGACCGTATTTACTATCATGATCGGCATAAAGTTCAATAAACTAAATGACTCATTACCGGAGGAAGATAATCACTAACTAAACATGACCAAAACTTTTCCAAAAATTACTCGGTGGTTTAACCTCAAAATACACATCTATTCATTCATTTTGGATTCTTCAATTGATAATTGAGCATTCAGGGGAAGGAGGGGTTCAAGGTTTTGCTGATTTTATCTGGCACTGCTGAAGGCTACATTTCGTCCCCGTAAAAGAACTTTCGTTCCTGACTGTTTTTGTTCCAGGATATCCAAAAAATATATAATAACATTAATAATGCATCAACTCGCAAAAAATAACGATAATATTGCCTCTATCGATCATTTTAACAATTTTCTCTCCTGAACCACATTGTGGACAGATGAGAGGTCGCAAGCGGGTAAGGGCTGATTTACATGAAAGCTTCCGTTGCTTGCTTTCCTTGTGATTGTTGAGTTACAGTACTGTGAGCAATGATGATTAACGATACTAGTTTTCGGAGGACGTCTGGTAGCAAGTGGACTGAATTTCATGGTCCTATCCATGGGGAGGAAATCTTTATGGGAGAAAGATGTAGCTTATTTTTGTTTTCTCGTTTCCTCGGTGTAAAGTATATAATCTTTGGTCCTATCCACCGATACATGATGGAAAGGCAATGGAAAAATATTGTTTGTTACATATATATTATTTTAATAAACTATACTACTATAAGCGAAGAAGTTTCAATATACACATCATTTTCACTGGACTGAAATCAGTGGCGGCTCATGGTCATAATCGTAAGTGAAGTGCATCCAAATCATTAATGCACCCATTCTCTATTCATCCCGAATTTCCTAGACTCACTGGTTTACCTGTAATGCCGTTTATCATCATATTAAATGTCGATGAATATTTGTAGAGAAATTAACTACTAAAAGTTGAGACATTTACATCCATATGTAAATATAGTTGAAGATATGACAAATTTCGCAGATGACTGAGCGTTCGAACAACAAAGACGCCCAAGAAAAGTTAGTATACGCCCAAGAAAAATGCAGTACTTTGCTAAATATAATTTACAAGAAGTCATTCGGCAGTGGCAAAGCTAATGGTTTTGTAGAATTTTTCCACTAGTAAAACAGAGAATAAAGTACTAGATTGGCATAGTGTAGTTATAATTACAGTATATTTATTGTTTATTTGTATAAAGGTCATTAACTGAGAATGTACTAAATAACTGCCTAACTTAAAATTTTCAAATCGAGCATTGCACGTTTTAAATGTGAAGTGGGAAGAACGGATTAAACTAAAACACCAGTTTCATGAAATATCGCAGTTTAGGGATTTAAACTGAGACTTTGTTTTCCTTTTCAGAATACTCTACTCATCGACGTAACGTTGTATTATTAATTTGTTACTTGATACGCACATTTCCAATGCCAATATTACACGGATTCAAATGAATGTACAGTGCATTCATTAGTGACGGAGCCAGAACAGCCGTAACACAGTTCGTAGAGCGTCGGTTTAGCAATCGAAATGTCTTGGTATTGTTCCCAGCGACCACCATCCTGATTGATGTTTTTCGTAAGTCACACTAAGCAAATGCAGGGATGGTACCTCCAAACTTGGGATGGTAGCTACTGAACGAAAGTTGACTAAATGCCATGCAAAGTCAAAATCAGTGAAAATGATATCCCATGGAAATGCAAGTGGAAAGAATCACTAGGCTTATATTTTAGGTCTTGTACATGCGGAAAAGCGATAGTTTTCTCAACCCAAATATCATTTGAACAAAGACACAACCAGCATTGAAGGACTTTTATACATGCTGAGTGCTGAAATTTAATATTACTGTTAGAGGGAGGAAACTGATAGAGAAAAAAATACAAATGAAATTAGAGGATGACCTGTTTTAAATATTCTTCGACATTTTCCGTTTTTAGGCTTCTCTAAATTCAACTTATTTTCTGCTTCAAAATTTATTATTCGAACAATACATACATAATGATTTTCAGATGCAGTGCACAATTTTAGAGTAATATTGACGTTCCTTACTTGTTATCCCATTGGGAAACAACTGCTTTCGAACCCACCTATCTTGGCTGATGTTTTTGCAGTTTTCGCGCTCTCGCACCGGTTTGATGCTGGAACAATTGAAGGGTGTGAGGCAAGAACATGGTAACCCACAATGTTAAACTTGTAAGAAATTCGATTTTTACTGCTGCACAAGTCATTTTCATTGGCTGAAAGCTGATTTTTCACGTAAAGCTATACATAAAGGCTTAAAATAATTGTACCAAATCCAAATAACGAATTTCTATTTTTCATGCTGCTGTGTGTGTTACCATGTTTTATTATTTATACCATAATATCCGCTACCTACGTCACTCAAGAATAAATCTTTTCACTGAACTCGCTCTAAGAAATGTTTAATTTACAAATTCTTTTCCTTTTTAGTGGCAAGCTGGTATACTGCTCCTCGTTTCCCGCCATCCTAATTGTTGGTTACCATCTTATGAATCCCAAAATGTTACAATAGGCTTACCATAAGTAAATATTGCTGCCATCTCTGGAGCACAATTTGAAGTCGGACAACATTAAACGACGCGGTATGATTCATTTCCATCGGGTGCTGAATAACTCAAAAAAATAAACATTTGTGGGTTACCATGTTTTTGCCTCACACCCTTCAATTCCTTCCTTTCTTTTGCATTCCCCATCCTGGCCTAATGTAAACAAAACATGACTAAAATCTATAAATAAAATTCAATTCAAATACACTCGTAACGAGATTGATACTGATTTTCAGGTGATGGTTTTGACATCTTTAAGCGAATAAAAAAATCCCGTGTCTCCAGCATATTTATTCTTGCTAATAAGCGTTCAAGGCAATTAGAGCGTGACCTGTTCAATAAAATTAAGTGGATTTTTCCTTACGGTACAGAAACTATTATATTAGGCCTAATGTGTCAAAATCACACAAAATTACTTTGCTGCTGAAATCATGAACTCCCAAAATAATATTTATTAAGAGAAGTTATAAATAAGCCTACAAACTTATAAAGACAGTCTAATATTTATATTTCTGAAAGAAGAAAAAAAAGTGTAAATAAATATGGAACGCCCCTCGTATATGAACAAAAGACGAACAATTGTACAGGTATACATGGTGCTGATACAGAGGGGATAAATTTACTTTACTTGCACACTGAAAAACCGAAACTCGGAAGAGAAGTGACTTCGTTGAAAGCAAATTGCAGGTTCTCTTCCGCTATCCTCAACGCTATCTCGCACTGGCCAGTATAGCCTGCAGCGTCTAGGTTGTCATGGCAACCAGAAGTTCATCGTTCCGTCAACGGAAAGATATTTACTGCGGTAAAATTGTCCCCGCCATAGAAAGCACTTATAGCTAGATTTTTTTGAAGGTATATAAATGTAACGTTTTCAACTACGTAAGAATACGGTGCCTTCCAGCGTTAGAATATTTACTTATGCTGCATACAAAATTGGAAACAGTTTATTTGGTGCTTTTCCTGAAATTTTGTTACGCTACTTTATTTTCTTTCAGAAACAATTTTTGTTTATTTAGTCAATGAAGGAACAAAATAATAGGTGAAGTACAGCTTCACTAACTTCAGGTGAAAAACCGCCACTGGCTGACATTTGCATATTAACAAAATGGACTGTTCCTTGTTTGTTGTACTCGCGACCATATGTTGGTCTTGATAATGTATCTGTTGGTCAAAGTAATAAACACAAAAACAAAATGAGTTGAAATTGGATGCTGTGATGAAATAATTGACTGATATAGCTAGTTCAATTGTTTTTGAACAGCACACGCGTCAAAATAGAAATAAAGAACTCGAGCAGTAAAACACACTTTTTGCCACCAAACTCAAAACTGAAACTGCTCGTTGTCCACCGGCAACCCTCCTCTCCCAGTCAATAGAAATTCTTGTGAAGGGGAGCAAGAAGAACCAAACCAGCAATGGAATGCCATCTTGTGAGCGAAGACATTCATGTATTCGTCACTCTGTTGCAATACTATAATACACTAACATACTCCCCCTTCTTGGTCGAAGTAAGTCTGACCAACAATAACACTCTCACCAGAATGCACTTTCCTGAGGTACAGGTGCGAGTCTGTTTATTGCACGCGTATATGTTCCGGATGCAGTCTTGATGCTGACCATTCGCACAAGGGAATCCCTCCCAGGGTGTACCGCATCTATAACTCATATTTTCCACGAAAGTGGTGGAAGAATTTTGTCTTTTAACAACACTATTGTTCTTGGACACGCTCACGGAAGAACCATTTATTACTCTGCTACAAACCATTTTGGAAATCCCTGGACCAGCAGTGCCAGATGTGCTGATGAAATTTCTGAATCAGCTGTCATCGTCCGACTCGGTTGCTTGCATGGTCAGTCAGATCTGGCTCGGGTATAGAAACAAAGGATCGGTCAACAAGAAAATGGGCGGGAAGTAGTGTATTTATCCCAAAAACATTAGGCAGGCTTCTCATGCACCCTTGCGTTGCAAGTGCGCGATCGCTACATGCGTTGACTAATTTTTAAAGCAGCTTTCTACGTATACGCTAGGATTATTTCTGACTAGACTTTACACATAAGCAATTACATGCATTGTTTAGACACCCTGAATTTTATTAGGTTTACTTTTTATGTATACGGTACCTGCGTCCTTATTTTTAAGAGTTTATACACCAATGATAGCAGAGGGTGATAATACATGAGATTGTTATTTTATTGAACAAACATTTTAAATTACCTAACATGAATGTAATTCTACAATTTGATTTGCAAGCGCATGCGCCGATCAAAGTTACACTCATAGTGTCATACGCACAGCTTAACATATACAACATCGATTTGTATTAAACGTGAACACAATTGTTACTCGATTGACCTTTATATGAAGATACAAACTTTTACTGAAAGACTAACGTAAAAACTTGAATTTTATTCTGTACAGAAATTCACTTCACTGCTATATTCCCTTAATGGAACAAGTGAGGACAATTAGAACAGTTCGAAATTCTATTTGTTGTTAGTGAGAGTAAATTTTGTCAATACTTGGTTACTTCGTTTTTCTTAGAATCTGCAGCTAGAACATACCTTTGACTTTTTTCAAAGCACTCGCTTACAGAACCGGCGTTTGCAAGAAATAGTCGGAAATATTTTTAAAGTTGAAAGATACATTTCTCCCCCCTCCTTTCCCAAATCTTTATCTTTTTATCGAACGGTCAAACCAGTCCCCCGAGGGACATACTTGACGTTAACCAGCGACGTGAACTAGGGCACCGACCACGCCCCCTTCGCGAAAATTACCGAAGCTTGCCGAGTGAGTAGTCGTCGAAGCCAAGGAGAGGGAGGGGGGAGAGCGCAGACTCTCCTTGCGTCGGAGTGGAATTTTTTAAAAAATGTTATTTAAATGAAACAGAATCCTATATCCTATGATATTTAATTATACAGTATTTTGATAATACATTTGAAATGAACCAAGACTGAATACCACCGGAATTATTTTAACCTCTTAGGCATGAAGAAACTGCTGTCTTCGTTTTTATTTTTCTGGGTTAACTGCTTGGCGGGCTGAGGGCTCCTTTTCCTATATTCTAGCGGGAGAACAATCATTCGTTGTGTTGTTTGTTTTATGTTTTAGTGGAGTTTTATTTTCTGTTCGTATTTAGTAGAGCCGTGTTTTTGTTTTCGTATTTATAGTGGGTTGATGTATGAGTAAAGTCGATCCAAATGAACGAAATTAAACAGCATGTATGTTCAGAGTGTGGTAAGAACTATGACCATAACAAATCACTTAGGCGTCGTTTCGAAAGCACATCCGAATAAATTAAACGAAATCGCGCCTCCTTTAAAGATCCAGAAATGATTTGCTTATCGATGCCCAAATTGGGATAAACAATTCAATCACCTTGTTGAAAATTTCACATATCACGAACGCAAGTTTCATGAAGAACAACCAATTAAGAAAAATCACCTTAAAAGTGTTCTATGCACTTTTGAAACGGACGAGGGAAAAAAATTGCACAAATATTTTGTGTTACTGATATAATTCATGCACTAGTTTGAAGCCCAGTACCTCGGAGCCATCACAGTCCGTGGATAAAGTTTGGGTTCTTACTTTTACGGTAGGGCATCCTTAGAGGGTATACATGCCCATTTTTCATCCAATTTGTGAGGCATCTTTTTATTAAAGAAACTCTTTACCACTGCTGGGGTTCTTAAATTTGCGGAATTATTTTTTTGTATGTTTAACACGTTGGTACTGGGTTCAGGATCCAACTGTGCCGTGTTCACAGGTTGGTTTGGTTAAGGGTGGTTTTTATGTTAGTTAAGACTACTCGGTCTTTGTGTTTGAGAATTATTGTGTTATTAGAATGTATTTTAATCAGTATTGTGTTGTTTTTGTGTTTAAATATGCAGTTTACATCTTGTTTGATCCGTTCAATTGTTATTAATATTCTGGGTGGGTGCGTGAGCTTCTAAGGATGGAGCCTACAATTTTTTGGTAAGGCATATTCTAAACCAGTCTTTCAGTGGGTCTGGCGGGAATCAAACCCGTAACCTCCTGTATGAAGTGTGAGCGTGCTAACCTCTTGGCTATTCCGAAATCTCACATTGTTTCTAGTCGGGTATGTAAAACGTGTTCGGGAAGTTTTTGATTTGTTCCAGTTTGGGTCTATATCCAGCCTCCTTTTCAGGAACCAGACCGGGCTGGGATTGAACCTGTGGCCATGCATATAAGAGGAGAGTGCACTAACCACTATGCCTGCCCAAGGCCTTCTTTAGGATGATTTCCAATTACTCGTTCAAATAAGGTGTGTGTGTGTGATTGTGTTTTTCTTTATATCTATATGACAAGTGAGTACACACGCTAGAAACAAATTATCTCATGTGCATGTAAGAGTATGCATACCTGTGTGGGCATAAATGTTATATGATAACATTTGTTATTTATTTTCTTTACTTGCCTTGTTTCTTTAAAAAAAAAATGTGTGAAATTGGTGGTCGGTTCTTTCTGTCCTTTTTTTCTTTTCAAAGATAGTTTTCTTATTAGCAAAAACCTTTGCTGTGTGCGTGGTATATTTCATTTTTGGCCGTGGTCTAGTGGCTTACATATCAGAGAGAGTGTATAATTAGTGCTAGCCGTGCACTGGCAGGTTTGTGCCTGTAATGGCTATTGATTTTCGTCCTGGAGAACCTTGTGAGTTAGTTTAGCTCAATTGTCGTTTCCATTAATATTTTGGAAAGGCTTCTCGTTTGGTACCTTTGTGGTTAGTGCCCGTGGTCTAGTTGGCAAGATTGCTAGTAATTAGTTGCCTTGTTTTAGTAATTCGTGCGTTGTTTAGGGCCTGTAGGGCTCGTGGTAGTTGTGCTGTGGGTGTTTGTTTCATTTGTTTAATTCATTCGTTCCCATAAAGCTTCCAAATTACTTTCGAAATCCACGACAGCGAAGAGAAACAGAGAAAACTCTTTTCGACCAAGAAGAAGAAAGTTACGCATAAGCAACGAATTACAAAACCAAGTTCAAGTGAAGTACTGGATATTGCAGTATCCTTACTGTTACACCATGAATGAACCGAGGAAGAGTACATTGCAATGTAATGCGCTTTAGGTGTTTTTTTTTTGCTTGAAACTTGCGTTTTAAAACTGAAGCCGAAAGGTGATGTATATATATTTTATGGAGTGTTTCCTTTGGAACTTGCGTTTTAAAACTTTTTTTAAAAATATGATGTTTTGTATAATTATATGGTGTTATGTATTCATCTGGAAACTCGTTAAAGAGAGAGAGAGAGAGAAAGTTCGGTTGAAATGTGATGTGTATATTTGGAGTATTTCGCATGATCGAACTTCACTACTTTTTTTTTAACTCGCTTCCTCCCACTTATCTGTATCTCATCTGGGAATTCAACGCAGCCTACGTTATAACCTCAACACATGGATTCTTCGGTATAAATAAGGTGTTTTTCGTTACAAATAAATATAAACTTTTAAAATTTTGTTGTTTCTCCGTAAACATTTGCCGCATTAATTTGTTCCGTGGCCATCCTTCGGCATACAGACGACTACTCACTCGGCGAGCTTCGGTAATTTTCGCGAAGGGGGCGTGGTCGGTGCCCTAGTTCACGTCGCTGGTTAACGTCAAGTGAGGGACATGGTCTATCATGTTTCTGCTGTAAAGCTGGAAGATCCGAAAGAACTTTGTAAACAAAATATATAAATTGGCGTGAGGTGTCATAAAAGTTTAAATTCAGAAGCAGGTAGTTTTTCATTGTCCCTTGTTTATGACTGGACGGATTTATGTTAGGCAACCGTTAAAATCGAGATTGAATACAATGTAAAAGTATTTTAATTGAGAATTATAAAAGGGAAACAACTTTTCCTTTAGAAACGGGATGGGGGGAACAATGAAGAACAACAAATATTTAGGTCAAAGCAGAGAGTAGAAGAGGGAAGCCAATTTGTTGTACGAGGGCCACTATTTATATTTTCAGCCTTGGCAACACTGATTGTATTTAGGCGCCATTTGACGTTTCCATAGAAACATCTGACATTCTTGACCATAACGTACTTCAAATGTTTTGTCAATAGCTTTATTTGTGTTGTTTACGTTGAATTGAAGATTGCGTGACAACAGAAAAATGGAATTAACTCTTGAACATTTTCGTGCGATGATTTTTTACGATTTTCGACGTGGATTATCCAGACAAGAGTGCATCGATCAACTGATTTCCACATTTGGCGATGAAGCCCCATCCTTTGTCACTGTGAAACGCTGGTATAACGATTTTAATCGTGGCCGCCATTCGCTCACTGACGAAATTCGCGAAGGTCGTCCAAAATCAGTTGTTATTCAAGAAAACATTGATGCTGTGCAAAACCTAATACTGGAAGATCGTCATGTGACATACTGTGAGATTGAGGCAACCCTTGGCATTAGTTCCACCAGCATATATAAAATATTGCATGATCATTTAGCTGTGAGAAAGGTTTGTTCTCGTTGGATCCCACATAATTTGACAAAAACTCATAAAGAAGCTCGGGTCGATTGGTGCACACAAATGTTCAATAAATACAATGGCGGTGCTTCAAAAGACGTATATAAGATTGTAACAGGTGACGAATCATGGATATATGCATATGAGCCGGAACGTAAACAGCAGTCGACTGTATGGGTGTTCCAAGATGAACCAAATCCAACAAAAGTTGTTCGCGATCGAAGCACATCGAAACAAGTGGTGGCTTGTTTTTTTTTTGGGGGGGAACTGGTCATGTGCAACTGTGCCTTTAGAGGAACGTAGAACGGTGAACTCTGAATGGTAAAAATTTTTTTTTTGCCGGAGGTCTTTGGTCAAATACGGAAAACAAACGCCGTCGGATCATTCTTCATCAAGATAATGCGAGCTGTCACACATCTCGTCTAACAACCGACTATTTGAACCCTCAAAATATCGAATTGATGGGTCATCCGCCGTACAGTCCTGATTTGGCACCCAATTACTTCTTCCCGAATGTCAAGAATAAATTGAGTGGACAACGATTTTCGTCGGCGGAAAAGCCGTTGATGCGTTCAAAAACCATATTATGGATTATAATTTGAGGATATTAAAGGATAATGTATAAAATGCGGAGCAGTAAAGCTAGAACTTGAACTATTTTGATATGAAATATGATTTTTGTTTGCTTTTTTAGGAGAGATTCTACAGATAATGCATTGACATATTTATCTAACTTTTTTATTGTTGTAAGGAAATAATTATTAATCACTTTTATTGTGGTTTTTTTTCGGAGAATGATATGTCGGAGGATTGAACAAATATTCCTTATGAACGGTGACAAATGGTTTACGGCGCTACTGTTGCCGCTGCCAGTGCCGTTGTCGTCGTCGATGCTGCCGCAATCGTCGCCGTGACCGGACCGAAGTTACCCGCACTCACGCTGTTGCAGCCGTTCCCGTGGCAGGAGCGCTGTTACCCCTAACGCAGATGTAACGCACGCGTTCCTGCCTACAGAACCAAAGTTTTTGCTGCCGTCGTTGTTCCTGTAACTGCTGCCGTTTCCGCTGCCGGACTGCAATTGCCACACATCCTTTGAAATGGGCATTGGTGTCAACGCGTTTTTTTGTTGTTGTTGTTTTGTATCTACAGTGCTCGGAGCGAGGGCGAAGAAGCTTGTTTTGATGCTTCGATCGTGTTACGACAATTTTTTTTTACACCATGTGGCCATGTAAGTAGAAGTTGTTATTCGCGCAGGTGTAATTTTCATTTCTCTCATTGTTATGTTTGAGAATGTTGTTTTTGTAGTTTCACATCCCCAAGTTTAGAGGTAGAATTTAATTCCGACAGTGATGAAGGATATTGTGCTTGTAGTTCAAAACATTGAAGTTTCATTTTCCACTTTCAGTTCAGTGTATTTCTGAAGCTATCGAAAATTGGAAACATAAAAACAATCGTCCCTTACTGTGTGTTGAATGTTTCTATAATGTACGCAATTGACAGAGGAATCATTGTGTTACATGATCTGAACATGAAGTAAGGTCTTTTGAGGAGATGAACACTCCGGAAAGAGAGAGGAGAATACCATTACAGCAAGAAAGAAAAACATCGCACAGAGCTGTAAACTCACTGAAAGGGAAGTAGCAATCGCGTCGCTCCGCTTCGAGTGGCCCAAAAGTTGACTCTCACCGAGACGCACATATAGACTGATCGTGTGATTTTTCATATTTATTATGTATATCTTTCGAAATATGTACGTTTGAATAGTGTTGACATTTTTTAATATTATTTTCGCAATTTACCTTTACTGAAAGTGGATGAAGTAAAGACAAAGTGAAGAAAGACGGTAATACAGAACAATATAGTGAGTGAACATTAACTTAATTAAAGTAATTGTGTTGCACGAAAGATGAGAAATAATTTAAATTGTGTATGAACCGAAATTTTGAACTTGTAAAAAATATACTTACGAATTAAGTTAAGCTGTCTTTTACTGCCTTTTGCTTTCTTCATTTATATTTTTTGTAACCTAGTAATGAACAATCTCAAAGATACATATTCAGATATTTTCTTTATGAAAAATTGAACTTGGCAAGCATAAAATTCCTATTTGTTTTCCCTCACGTAAAAGAAAAAGAGTGTAGTCATTAGACGTTTAAAGTAAGACGCTGATTCGTTTTCAGGATTTCTTCTGTACCAATTCCTTCTGTAACCTAAAATGTAAACCAGTTAAGTTCATAATAACTAGTTAAAGCTACTTGTGATATGTTACTGCCTTCAAAACTAAATCTGACCAAGGATTGTGGATCTACATTACTAAGCAAATGTTGTAATACAAATTGAAAAAGTTCTACTCAGCTGTCGTAAGTCTGGAGTTATCAGCTTCAGCACATATGGAGATTTCCCTACCTTTAACAGGAAAATTTCGAAAACTGCGCAGACGTTCATGTATAATCTCAAAGTTATCACCTCCTGTTCCCTGCTACGCACACTAATCCCTCGTTCCTTGATCTAATAAAACACTTTGTTCGATTTGTTTTACTTCACTCATTATCATATCATCAGTGTTTGGACTTAGTTGAATTCCCCCACCCTGAAAGAAATGAAACATTTGATCACATATCTCATCAACCTTTGGAGAAGGAACACAGTCCGTATGAAAACATAAACTACCTTGATCTATTGAAGTTGAAGAAATAGGAGGTGGAATGTATACGAAGCGTTGGTTCAAAATTGTTTGCAGACCAAAATCAAAAACCTATCAGAATGTGTGAAATAAACGAAAATTTCAAGAGATAACTTCATGATACTTTAGCCCTCCTAAAATACATATTTTTTGGAACATACTTATGCCCTAATGATTGTATAATAATAAACTAGAAGGAATATAGTACTAAAATAAGCTATCTAACAAAAAGTTTTCTTTCAAAAAGATAATATAAAAGATTCTCCGTTTGCAAAAATTTGTTTGCAAAAACTTTTTCTAACAAAAACGTTTTTAGAAAATATTTTTGTTTACAAAAAAATTTCTACTTACAAAGAAAGTTTTCTACTTATAAAAAAGTTTTCTACTTACAAAAAACTTTTACAAAAGATTTTCGTTTACAAAAAGTTTGCAGAAAAGTTTTTACAAAAGATTTCCGTTTACAAGAAAGTTTTACAAAAAAGTTTTAGACAACTTTCGCATTTATAAAAAGTTTGCCATTTACAAAAACTTTCTAGTTATAAAAGACTATGAACTTACACTTCTTTCTATATTGCATTAAGATTTCATAAGAAAATCAAATTATCTTAAATTTACTTGCTACAATAACCATAGTCAAGAGTTGAATAATTTCTCTTGTTTATCGGATTAAACTTTCTTCGCTTATTATTACACTCTTGAGGCATTTTCCACTGTCCTTTGCAAATGATTTTGTAACCTGGTTTACATAAAACATTAATTGGACTAAAGATTCGTTGACTATCATATTTGTGAGTAACTAAATTGTAAAAGTGATAAAAAAGTTATTACCTGTTTGCACGATAATTTAAAGTTATGCCTCTGATTTTGTAAACGTAGTCCACTTCACCTGTAAGTAGATTCTTTATAGCGTAACTACAATATTTCGCACCTAGACCAATAATGATTTGCATCTTATCCGTTTTTTATTTAATTAGATAATTCTACCATGTAATTCCCAATATCTAGTATAAATGGTTCATTTCGTTTCTGCACGTAAATAACTGAGTCTGTATCACAGTACATTAAACGTTCTATGCCTACAGTGTCTAATAATTTATATAACCAAACCCTAGCCCATGAGGATATGAAGGCTGCTACTCCTACATTGGTAAAGGCACGAGGTGAAATTTCATTATCAAAATCCTTGAACGTTACTTGTAACATAAATCTCATAATAAGATAGATTTATCATCGTTCCGTATTAATGAGTGCTCAGCAACCGAAGGGTTTTTCTTAAGTAGCACGAGATTTTGAATTCTACGGCCAGGCGCTAGTTGCTACTTTCTGCCGCTTTGTCATTCCAATAGATGGCTCTAGAGGGCAATTGCTGTAGAGAGCTTGGATTATAAGTGAAAGAACAACACAGAATTCTATGCCATTGTATGCTCAAGCAGTCCGGCTTGGGCTGTAGTAAACGCAGCAGAAGAAATAAAACTTACGTTAAGTTCCGAAGTTCCAAATGAAAGAATGTACATAGTTTAGTTCGGAGGATAAACAACATGGATAGACTCATAAATAACGAAATAAACAGTATTAAAATAACTGTTTTGCAATGGTTTTTTCAGAGGGGTGTCCGGGGGTATTACCTCCAGAATGAGTTAATCATTTCCAGTGTCTCAGGATTTTTTCCTGAGGGATCTCTCAATTCTTTAGAAGGAATGAAAGCGGAGAGATTACAAAAACTCTCGTAGAAGGTACACACCACGGCGGGTAGCAACAGGAGGCGTTATAGCCTCCTCAGCAAACGAAAAAAGTACTGGAAGAGATAGGGGATATAGAAAGGAATTTGAGAAGCATGTGGATTATGTTCACAGTAAACGTGTTGACGAATTTAGTATTATGTAAAAAGATAAAGAAATATTTAAGTGTTAAAATAATACAGCTTTTGTTCTAATTGTCACAAAAATGAATGAGGTCTTATTGAAATTGCAATAGAATACAAAATACTACGATATACGAATTGTGAGTACCACGTATATAAATAAAAAGACAAGAAAAAACTGATTTTCCTGGTTTTAGAAAGTCCCGTTCTTTCTAAAAATCATCACGTTCATTTATGATCCCGCAAACTGAGGGTTTGACTTTCTGCAAAATTTCTAGCTACCTCTGGAAAATGTTCCAGTTTCAAAAGAAAGAAAAGGGGGAGGGTATGACAAAATGAAGTTTTTACTTATTGTGGGTGACACTGTATGCTAAAAATTTTGCAATAGTAAATTTTCAATGTTTCTTGTTAGCTTTACTACACAGGCTGTAATTATAAGCAATGAATCAGTCATTAATATTGCAATATTTGTTGTTTTTAATGGGAAAGAGGGGATGATTGACTCACTCTGGAGAATAAATACACCTCTCTTAAATAAATACTGGTCACCTCCTAATTACCCGCCGTGAAGATTTAAAATACCACCAGAACATTTTTTTCGAAAGAAACACTAATATTCCGTTTTCCCCTTGAAATATTCCCATAGGATGGAACAATAATTTTTATATTGCGATATTCAGATATGATCATGTTTTCGTGTTTTCTCTCGATTCTAGTCTTCTTACCCACATTACAATCGGAAAATTGTCTTATAGCTTATGGATATTAGAGTGTATCGAATTGGTTGAAATCAGTTGGCTTTCACATAAACACATTCAAACTTATTCCAAACTTATTTACTTGAAAGATCCGGGTGTTATGCTTCATATTTAACCACCCGGAGGAGGAAGTCGTAGACCTATACGAGGAGATCCAGAAGATTTTGGATAGTAGCAAATCGCATTACAAAATTGTAATGGGAGACTTCAATGCGAAAGTAGGAACCAAGCAGAGCAGTGACACGAAAGGGGGAAACTTTGGATTTGGCAAAAGAAACAAGAGAGGAGAGAAGTTAGTGGAACTCTCAGAAGCTAACAGACTGTTGATTTCCAATACATTTTTCAAGAAACCGCCCCAGAGGAAGTGGACATGGAAAGGCCCAAATGGGACCAAAAACGAAATAGACTACGTTCTATCAAATAACAGGGCAATTGTGCAAGACGTGTCTGTTCTAAACAGTTTCAAAATCTCGAGTGATCATAGGATGGTGAGATGTAAGCTGAAACTAAATACTAGACTAGAGAGAAAGAAGCTTATCAGAGGAAAACCGTCA
>JAGDQP010000828.1:77958-128516 GCA_022664845.1 Lepisma saccharinum
CGAAGAAGATGAAGTGGAGATGGGCCGGTCACATAGCTAGACGAACAGATGGAAGGTGGACGACAAATGTACTACAGTGGATTCCTAGAGAAAAGAAACGACCGAGACGACGTCCAAATGTAAGATGGGTAGATGAAATCAAGCGTTTTTCAGGAGCTACATGGATGAGGATATCAGCAGACCGAGATATGTGGAAAGAAAAGGGGGAGGCCTTCATCCAGCAGTGGATAGAAAACGGCTGAATATGATGATGATGATGAATAGGTAAATTTGGAAATGGTAGAGTCATATTCGTATATAAGCATGACACAATTTAGAGTCAATTATTAGAGCGATTGTAAATGTGTATCACAGCCGTTTATTATTAAGTACAGCCATGAACGGTGTGCTGCTCGAAGGTAGGTCTAGAACCCAAAGCACACCCAAAGGTGAACTGATAGTAGCTTGCCAGTGGCCTCTATCGGTTGGAGTTGATGTCTTTAGGAAGAGGCCTACATCTCAATACCCGTATCCCCTTCACAACTAGATCAGACAGCGGTGGCTCAACCGTTAGAGCGTTCACCTCTGGCGTTTGGGGTCGTCGGTTCAAACCCTGCTCATGCTATTTGGGCTTTGTGGTAGACAAACACCGTGTGGGTGGGTTTTCTCGGGGTTCTCCCGTTTACTCCCACTTTCTTCATTTTACCAATCATTCTATTATCATTCATCCGGCATGAGCCAAAATTGCCTAAAGGACTCAAAAATTAAATTCAAATTCAAATTGAGATCGAACCAGGAATCCCTTGAGTACAGGACAACGAGATTAATCACTGATTCATCAGTGACACGTTAAAACCAATATTGTATACTAAAGTGTTAAAGGAGCATCAGTCATCTTAATTACACCAATGTGCTTTGTTCAATACAATTAAAAAACAACAACTGAATAGTGTTAAGCATTATGCAAAATCTTAATTAGATCTAATTTGTCAGTTCGTGTTTCATCTATTATGGTATGAAATTAAATGCATCATTTCTCATTCATACAAGTCACGACAACACATAAATTTTGAACAGCGGATAAACACGTCTACACAGCTTGCTTACATTATCGAGGGGCGGGGGGATAGCAAGGGATTTCTGACTATAAGAAAACAAGTGAGCCGAGCCCAGTCGGGGAACCGTGCATCTACAGCCAGACTTCAGCAGCGAGCATCCTATTTGGATATTCAATGTTTCGTTAGAAAACTTTGAAACAAGATGTTTCCAACGACACCTCAAACTTCTTGCTAGGAATAGTAGTTCCTTAGTTGAAAATCCCCCCATATCTCGGGACCCTCCCCTGTGATCTGGATTATTTATACAGATTTGAACTCGTTCGGCAAGATCTTTCCAGGGACAACCTTCCTACTCATAGTAGTTTCTGAGTTGAAAGTTATCGACAGACAGACAGACGGACAGAACGGCTGTATCAGGCCATAGACCTCATGAAGTCTTTGATAAGGCCTCACAGCGCTTGTTGCTAAAGCCTAAAAACACTCATGTCCGTGTTGTGTTGTTGCCCGGATATTAGGTTGGAAAGAAGAAAGCAGACAGCAAACCAGGACTGAGGTAGAAAACGAGAAAATATAGTCTATTATTTAGTTTATGGTTACACGAATAACGATGAATTCGTTTTCATCACAATATCATTTTTATTTAGTGAGTGCGTTCTCAACGTGAGGTCTTCCATTTTCTTTTGTTCCTTTGTACTGGAACTGGAAGGAGACATCACGTGCACGACCACTTTCAATTATTTCCCGGATTATGAAAAATACAATGAATCAGTCAGGCAAAAGGATATGAACAGGAAGTCAAGGGAAAGTATATTTTGCTTCTGATGTTCAGACCAAACTTAGAAAAGTATTTTACCAGGAAATATCTAACTTGTGCTTGAGCAGCGGATAAAAGATTTCCAGAATCTTTAAAGTTGGTCACCTGACCGACAGTGAACGAGTAGAAGTGGGAGGGGGTTAGAACATGTCATGTATTTCTTATTTCATTGTTCTGAAAATTCTTTGAAGCGGAACTACCAAAAGAAAGAATTTGCGCTCACATCATCCCGGCAGGACTGTGTTATGGCCGCTGGGTTCCCTCTTTTTAGGTGGGTGTGTGCCTATCTCTCTCTTCTCTGCTCTTTTAGTTTCCTTTTCCCCACCTTCCTTGCTTCCCATGTCTCCAAAGAAATTTAAAAGGAGATTTGTTGATGGTCTCATACTTCTGTAAAGAAAGAGATATTCTCTTAATTTACAAACAAATCAGAGAGTTGAATCCTCGTGTAGAATCGAGGGAAAACTTGATCAATATGAGAATCATCATCATAGCAATAGAAAAATAAACAAAAAATAATGCTACTTCGGAGATACAAAGATCCTACAAAGATAAGAGAATAACTCCCCAGAAGTACAAACCTAGCAAGGAACTTAAGTAACGTACCCACACATAACACGTACCTAACGGCAAACCTGAGGAGAATCTCCCTTTCTCTCCTGAGGCGGGTTCTTTAACACACAAGAGCAGAAAAAAAACTTGGACGCTGAGTTGCAAGGATTACTAAATAATTAACTTAAGGAATGAACTGCTTAATTATGTTAACTTTAAGAACTTCCAGGACTTGGTCTGTTTTTCATTCAATGATAAAACCTTGATTAGAAGATCAAACAATAAAATAAATTTTATTTACAAAGAATTTAAGGATTGAAGTTCGGCTGTCCATATTATAAATTCAGACTTGATTTATTTTGAGGTCTAACTTTCCGACCATTCCTTTCAAGCATGTACAAAAACGGATGCTTAGAATAATATCTCAGAGATATGAAAAAGTACAGTTCTTTTCGCTCACAATCCTCTCATAGGGTCTAGGGTTGGCTGTCTTTTAACTTTACTCCCTTTCAGAGATTGCAGTACCAACTTGAATCAAAACAAAGGATATCTTGGAGGAAGTTTGAAACTATCATTACTGCAAACACTCTGAATGACCGATCAGGTCACCCTTATAATTTATCGTAGACATCTATTTAGAACCACCCAGTTAATAAAAAAAATCGTATTTTTTTTTTACTTCGCTGCAAGGAATTCTTTCGGAGTCTGTGACTCCCCTCAAAACCCTCTAAAAGAGAACTGAAGAAAGAAAGCAAAGCAAAAATAAGAGGGACAAACATGATATCTGGCGCCAGCCTCCGTGTCTCTAATCATCACCGCTCAAATATCTGCTGCACAGAGACCACTTGACTAAAATGCGTTAGTGATCTAAAGTACTTGTCGCCTGTCTCTTTCTCAAAGGATTGTATTTGTACTATAAACCTCATAATAAGAGGTCTATGCTTAAAACTATGGTTAAATAACAGAAAAACGCGGGAAGAGTATGATATCAATAAAGAACCATGCAAGTATTGAAAACAGATTCGATATTCTAATTTATTTACCTGGTAAGAACAACACTAGCAATTGAAAGGCAGAAAACCCAGGCAAAGATCTGAAATGCATCGACAACATGATTCTTTTGTTAGTGGCATTGCTGGATAAAGCTATTTGGGGCCCCGAGCAATTGACTCTGTTATGGCCCCATCTACCTATCTCCTGTGCAGGGTCGTCTTAACATCACTGTCGGCCTGCACAGACACCCATGGAAACGGTAAATAAAATGCCCAGAATGAAAAAAAAAAAGAAAAATCTATGAAATAAGACTCTCCATCACATAAAATAAACTTTTCCAGCAATTAAAAAATCCATTATTACTACGAACAGTCCACACATTTTTCTGTTTACAGAGGAGTTTGGAAAAAGAATCAGAGGTGTCTCAAAACTACAACGGACGATACGAGGAGACATACAGTGAGCGCAGAAATTGATCGTACACTTATACCTGAGCTGCCTATACTATTAAAAGGTAAAGGCATGTTAGGAAGAAAGGTATAGGCCTGTTCACCCATTTTAAATATACTTACATTTCAAGGAGAAATGGTTACTCTTCTTGTAGTTGTAGAAAAGATCGAAGCAATTATTTATCTAAAGCCGAAGCAATAATAATAATAATAAATGGAATTGTGGCATCATTGCCTATCAAACAACTCATTCTCGATTTTTTTTTTCAGTGCGAGGAGTTGTCTGAGAAGGACACATCACTTATTGCATGACATCTACAGTTTGGAAGCATAGTTTCCACAAAAGTTTTCCTATTCCTGATGCCGGAAACGAACCCAGAATGGGTGAGGTGGAGGTGATTGCCCTCTCCGAGATCCTAATAGCAGTTAAAAAAAAAAAGACAAAAATCCCGGCTTAAGTCAGGCAGAAGATTCTTGCTGTCATCGCTGAGAATCCTTTGCTTTCAACGGGGACAGTAGAAGTAGTGTCATAAACGCGAACAAAAATCTTGTTGTTTTTTTTTCATTGATTCATGTGCAAAAGTAGTATATGCACTAATATTAATGCAAATAATAAAGATCTAATTTCAGATGGTTGTATTACGTTGAAGCAGAGGGTTACGTGGTCTGCATAAGGCCTCTTCGTAGCCGTGGGTCTGACTTTCGTGACAATAGTCCTACTGGGAATCGAACGTTTGTTTAGCCCTACAGGAATCGAACCCGTTTTCCTTCCATCCGTGCTTGATAGAGCTCCAAAAAGTTAACAGTTTTTCTTTCGGTAACATGCTCGATTCGGACCAGTTTTGCAAAAATATAATTTTGCTCAGGATATGAAGAAGCAACTAGCGAACTTTGTTTTACAGTCGAGTGAAAATGTTTCTATTATGATCGATGAAAGCACTACGATTCCAATAAATCATGTTTAATAATTTACTTGTAATATTTCAACAACATTGCATTTTTACATACTTATCTGGATTCTTCACTGGAAATCTGAAGGAGAGATCTGGACGCTGTCTTTGGTTGTTCTCACAGCCTCTATATTGGCATTTTGCACTCATGTTGAGCCTTTATGTTCATGCACAGCTTTCATGGGCTTCCAAATTTTCAACAATATTCTGTGAGCTAGATTTGGAGTTATTACGCTTCAAATGCCACTCTGCTTATAAAACATTTCCTGTTGACATTCTTATTTTGATGCTCTAAAAATTCAAGTCGCTATGATTGGTTACAGCTTTTCAGGGAAGGTAATGTAAAGCAAACCTCCCAGTCCCTACACTCCTCTGGATAACACACCTACAATTGAGTTACGCTGTGTAGGTTGCGAAAATAGAAACAAATCCAAACCGCTAACCGCGGGCCTCCCCTGCCGATTACCAAATTGGCATACGAGAGATAAGCGTTACGGTCAAGTAAGCAGCAACCTGTTTTCAGCAGGTATGACCATTATAATGTTAACATTTTGAAACTAATAAATTTACTAATGCCATAAAATCTCACATGTCGACCCACGATTATAAGCACTGGAGCGATACAACCGAATAATTCAGTGGCTATTCGGCAAACAATATTGCTGCTTAGAAGTTCTGCTCACTTACAAATTGTGATACAAGGAACTTCCTCTGTGTACCTCCCATAATTACTCTATGGCTTACGAAACTTGCAAGTTCATTGCCGCAGTAACAAACGTTTCCCATAGGTTTTATCCTGGGCAAGATCAAGCCAGTTTTAATCACAAACACCCACTTCTCGAAGATTCCTTCTCATATTGTCCTCCCCACCTCGTCTCAGTCTTCCCAACACTTTCTTTCCCTCGTGCTTTCCAACCAAGATTGAATATATAGCCTTAGTTTTTCTCCCATCAGTGCTACATGGTCTACCCATCGTAGTCGTAGCGATTTCGTTATTCTTACAACATCGGGTGAGTCGTACAGTCCGTGAAGTTCATCATTCTGTAGTCTCCTCCATGTGAAGTAGATTACTAACCGAGTGAAAGTTTAGTGACTCTAAGTTTTTTGTTTCGTTTTGAATTTAATTTCTAGTTTATTGTTGTTGTTGTATCATTGTTACTTCATCTAATGTTAAATGGCTAAGATTATATTTGGATACTAAATACATAAATCGTCGCTCCCATCACAAAGTGGAGTATCTCAAAATTTGGCCGTTTTGTGGTAGGACCGTTAGAATATCGCATTACGCGTATATTTTCTTGTCTCAAATCGACGTATGTCTATGATAAGCCGTACAAAAGTAACAAAAATAGATTTGATGTATCTCAGTTCAGAAAAAAAACTGTCATCACAAAGTGGCGTATCTCAAAGCGACGTTTTTGGCTCGCGATAGCGGCTGCATTTCTTAACCGAATCAAACTAAATTTCACGAATAGTATGGGTAAAAAATTCGGTTCCTTTCGAAGATGGGCACATTCTGTCAGGGGTTATGGCGATATTCCCCCCTTCCTCGAAACGTTCTATGTGCTTTGCGCTATCGGATGTATTTCCGAAACGAATCAAACCAAACATTGCACAGAGATTGTGTGAGATAGAAATTAAGTCCCTTATGAAAATGAGCTATCTCAGTGCAGCCGAAAATTCCATGTTGATCTTTAAGTAACGCTATCGTCTGTATTTCTTAACCATATGAAACTATACTTTACACACGAATATTATGAAATAGCAAATTGTCCCTTCTCGATGATCGGCCAAGTCAGTAAACCCAGAATGGTGACTTACCGTGATTTGAAAAACATAAATCTAGCAGCGCTACATAATGAGGCGGCTAACATTGAATGGCAAACGATAAACAATAACATAGACCTTAGTGGCAGAATGAGTGCCCTAAATTCATTGATTCTTCAATTACTTAATAAACATCTCCTATGTAATAAGTAATTCTTCAATTACTTAATCAGGAGAAGGCGAGTAACTAGACCCCCATCACCATGGATCACACAAGACATTTTGACATTGATGGCGGAAAGAGACTCTGCTCATAGAAAGTTTAAGAAAGAAAAACGAATGAACTCAGACAATACAAGTATTAGTTTTGAACGTTATCGATCTCTTAGGAGCCGCTGCAATCAGGTTGTCAGGAATGCCAAGAAACGTTTTGCATGTAGCCTGCTTAATGTAGGTGTTAACCCTCGGGTGCTCTGGAATAAATTAAAAACACTGGGGGTGGGGCGAAAATGAGATATTGACCCTACTCAATATTGTTCATTACATGATTTAAACCGTCATTTCACTGAGGTCCTATTTATTGATAGAATTGTTAAAACTCAAACTATTAATTCAACTTAGAGGCGCCAGGTGGATGGGGACAAATTTGATTTTGCGCTGGTTAATCCAAGCCAGGTGGAAAGGGCTATTCTGAAGATCAAGTCGAATGCAGAAGGTGCTGATCAGATCTCAGCTAAATTTTTGAAACTAATCCTTCCTCATATTCTGGCCTATTTCACTGACATCTTTAATAGTTCAATCACTTATGGAAGGTTTCCATCAATTTGGAAAGTAGCTATGGTTCGCCCCCTTCCTAAAACTAGCAGTGTGATTTCGGCAACCGACTTCCGTCCAATCAGCATTCTTCCGGCTTTATCGTAAGCACTGGAATATATTGTTAAAGATCAGATCCACAGCTATCTTGCAAACAACAAACTATTAGAACCTCTTCAGTCAGGTTTTAGACCTAACCACAGTACCAATACTGAACTGGTACACGTAACAGAAGATTTTCGTTGGGCCATGGACCATAGACAAGCTACAATCCTAGTACTGTTGGATTATAGCAAAGATTTTCAATCTGTCGACTACGATATACTGATGGCTAAACTGAAAGCTTTCTTTAACTTTTCTGAATCAGCCGTATCGTGGATTCGCTCCTACCTGGCTAATCGTGAACAATTTGTTATGTCTCATAATAAATCCTCCTCTGTAACCCCAATCTCATGCGGTGTCCATCAGGGCAGTGTTTTAGGTCCTCTTTTGTTTGCTCTCTACATCAATGACATATCTGATGCCTTAACGTACTGCCGTTATCATCTCTATGCCGATGACCTTCAAATTTATCTCTCAACCTCGAAATCGGAGTTGCATGAAGCAATAAATAAAGTGAACCATGATTTAGATAGTTTAGGGAGATGGTCACTAAGACATGGTATGAGCCTCAACCCAAGAAAATCCCAAGCTACGCTCTTCTAAGCATATTCGTGGCAATATTGACTGTGAAACGTTACCCCCCTTATTTATAGATAACACCCCAATATTGTTCCAGCGCACAGTCAAAGATCTGGGTTTAATACTGAATCATAACTTATCCTGGATAGATCATGTTAACCACATAAGTATCAAAGCTTTTGCATCTTTGTATTCATTACGTCGCATAAAAATATTATTACCAATGCCGGTTCGAATATCTCTCTCTAGGATGTTGGTACTATCACACCTGGACTATGGGGATGTAGTTTACTCTGACCTTACGAATGAGCTAGGCAGACGACTGCAACATGTCCAAAATGCTTGCGTTCGTTTTATCTTTGACCTAAGATACTTCGATCATCTTTCGCCTTACTTTAATAAATTAGGATGGCTCCGCTTACTTGATCGCCGTAAGTCCCACAAACTTATGCTTCTATACAAAGTGCTCAAAAGCAATGATCCTGTCTTGTTTATCTTTTCTCACGCTTCCAGCAATTACGCGATTTTCATAAATTTAACACAAGATCTCGCAAAACACCTTCTTCTTTCAATTCCACGGCATAAATCAAAATTTTTTGCTAAATCTTTCACAGTCTCCTCTTGTAAACTTTGGAACAGTCTTCCTCACTCGATCAGGAACACGGATTCACTGGCAATGTACCGGAAAAGTGTTGAGACACTGTTTAATAATTAGATGCCCCACCAGGCAATGAATTGAGCAAGGTTTGCTTCAGGATTAAAACTACGTCTTTTTTCCTCCTATTACTATTTTAATACAATGATATTCTAAAGTAGGGAACTGTGATATATATAGATGGTATATGTAGGTGTGTGTGGGGGTGTGTATTTTTGTGTTGTAGTTGTGATGTACTAGGTTTATTGCTTCTGCTATGTGTTATGATTATATTATTTGTACTAAAAAAGAGCTATGTATATTTATGGTTGAGTGGAAGAAAAGGTTTTGTGACCTTAACTCCGCCATAATAAATAAGACGAAACAAATAAATAATCTTTTGTTCGGTAATGTGTAAGATTATGTAGGCGGAGTGAATTTTAGTGAAGTAGTTTTCAAGAAATAAGGACTTAGAGTTGAAGTGACATCAAAGATCACGTTAGATGTATTTGCAAGCCTGCTATTAGATCAGAATTCCCTCTTTCCCCTTAATTGGCGGTAAGTTTTACTGGCGGCCGATAGTACGAAAGAATTGGCCTCCAAAATTATCATCACGAAGAACGGTAGTTCTTCGAGTGACGCTAAGCAACGAGTGTCTCTTAGCGGCACTCACATTATATACAGCTAATTTTGGATCTAGCAAACTATATGCCCAATGTTGATGCTTGAAGTTGTATTTGAAAGTTCTTTGCCATACTAATACGCAGGAAGAAAAATAATCGGTAGGACCTCCCTGGTACCCTCCAGGGTGGTTTGAAAAAAAATAATCAGTATTTCACATTTCTGGTAATAGCACTTACCACCGACTATATAGGCGGCCGAAGCTTGCGAAATTGTAATCTACACTTCAATACCTTTCAAACGGTGTATCACACGTTAAAATGAAGACTATGCACATTTCTTTAATAAGCAGCCTTACAAAATAAGTGATATCAGAAAAAAAAACCTTCGGGGTAAAGACAAGAGTGACGCAAGAATTCTACTCACAAAAGAAGTGATATACATTTTGCGAGTTAGTTTCTTTCTGTCACTATGGCGGAAGGATACTATATCTCCTAATTTTATTTCAAAGGAAACACGTCCGTCAGAGTAACACAGAGAAAGTAACTCGCAAAATAGATATAACTTCTTTTGTGACTAGAATTCTTGCGTCACTCTTGTCTTTACCCCAAAGGGTTTTTTATACTGATACATTATACACCAGAAACACCTGCTAGGTCGGGTTTTCATACACGCGCGTGCAATGTGCTTTTACTACCAAATAGAAAATTTACAGATGGAATAGAATGTTAGCAGCACTTTTGCGTATGCCCACAGCTAACCGCTCGCGGCTCACGCCACTCAGCTCTCTTCGGAAGCACCGTGCTCCACATGGACACCTCGCTTCGCTTGGTGTGGATCCACCCATGGTATATTTATATACAACCTAGCTTTCAGTAGCCTCTATTTGGTGGAATTATCTAACCTGACTTTTCTAACCTAAAGTAGCCCTATGTCATTGAAGTGTGTACAGTGTCAAAATGTGTAAATAGTACGACGTAAGAGAGATCGTTTGCGAAAATTACAATTAGATAAACCAATGAAAAGTTATGTATAGTTCGATTTTGACGGTATGGGTTGTTGAGGGCAGATAATGAAGAAATACTGGTAAAACGAGTTTGTCGTCTTAGCACCTCAAGTTATGAGGTAAGAATGAGGAAAAAAACAAACGTTGTAATTTTCAAGATTCTAGCATTAAATTCTGCCTGACGTTCAGCTGCACTATTTGCACGGTAAAGTTAGCATAATCAATGTATCATACCTGTAATGATGTACGGCTTTGAAACTTGGGCATTGGATGCGGAACAGATTCAATGATTAAGAGTCACACAAAGTGCAATGGAGAGATGCTTGCTAGGAATAACTAGGAGGGACAGGAAGACAAATGAAGGATTCGCGCACAAACGAAGGTGAGCGATATAATCAAGACTGCGAAAAGGATGAAGGGCCGAGCGGGTCACCTAAATAGACGAACGGATGGAAGATGGGTGACGAATGTACTACATAAATTGGATTCCCAGAGAAAAGAAGCGATTGAGACGTTGTGGAAATGCAAAATGGGTAGATGAAATAAAGCGCTTTTTAGGAGCTACTTGCATGATGATAGCAGCAGACCGAGATATGTGGAGAGAAAAGGGGCCTTCATTTAGAAATGGATGAGTATGATGATATAAATAACCTATCCTGTCTTTTCTAACTGAATCTTTCCACTGTTTAACTTGTTTTCAAGAAAAGAAGGTAAAAACTAAAAGCAAATGTTAACTCTCCACACTAGTAAACTTTTGCTAGTTACTGCTGCGAAAAGGCCCAGAATGTCGCGGCACTAGTTTTAGTTTTTAGTTAGCATCGCACTAGTATCAGAGAGTAGACTGTATGTAATTATATGTACTGTGGTTAATACGTCATTTTCGCAGCACTTTCCCGCGAGAATTTGAGATTTGCTTGCCGCGAAAATTCTTTCAGTTCCGTTCGCTGTCCTTTCTTGGAAGTTGGTAAAGTGTAACTGTGTAAGCAGAAGAATGGTTATAGAGAAGACTCTTAGCAAGATGTATGTAATTAAAAGAGGTAAGTGTCAGAGAAGCTTTTATCTTCATTTTATATGTATGGAATATTTAATATTTTACGTCTAGATCTCTAGAAGCTTTCCTAGACTTCGCCCTGTAATGAAGTCGACAATACTACAAATAGACAACAAATAATATCGATAATCACCAGGCTTGAAATCTCAAAACTTGAAAAATTGTCAAAGAGAGGATATTGAAAAATACCTACCTCGTCGGTCGTGTGCATGGTTTTAATTATGAGGTTTATTTAATTTTCTGTAATCCTAGTTTGTATTTAATTTTTGGTATTTCGCGCGATATCTTGAGGGTTATTGAACTCCTTGTAGGCAATCAAGGAAGCAGACATTTGTGGCTAAAGTTTTGTTTACGATGTTCTTATTGGAGTAAAGATTCGTGAAACTGGTACTTCCGTAGTAAAGCACCCTTGTACGCTACATAGTGCATGTTGGGTTAAGTGCGCAAGGGAGGTAGATAACTGGTCCACCCTGTACTATTCCTTTAAGAAAGTTTTATTGGGTTAACTGTAGTAGTGACATACCAATTTTTAGAAATTTACAGGATGAATTGAGATATTTGTGAGTAATCAGGAGCAAAATAGTAATGTGGGTAACATTATAGGTGAATAATAATATTGTAGTGTGTTTTTAAGATGTTTTAGGACGCACTGCATGTTGTGGCGGAAGGAACTATTTTGCGTAGAGATGCAGTTGTTATTTAGAAGGCGGTAAGTCAGTGTTGAAATGGCGCGTCTTTGTGATGGTTATGATATTTCTTGCGTTAGTGTTATTAAATCGTATAGAAATGACGAGGGAAAGTGCATTTTGAAGGTTATTTAGCTGAGTATTTATGTAAGGAAAGGCTCCGAAACAATTGTACAAGAGTTTTTAATGGAAATCGGGAGAGTTAACACGCCTGTGTTAACACGCCTGCCCAGATAGCGGATAGGGGAATGCCGACCAGATATGGTGGACTACCGGAAATGTTTCGGGCGGACCAAAACCAGTACTGCTGCCTTGCAGTTAATAGAGATCTACAAAGGCTAGGTCTCTACCGGGTCCTGATTAAGAAAATATGGTGAAGGGAAGGAGGCTGAAGATAAATGACATCGGCAGGGCTCAAAGATGGGGCAGAGGACTACATTTTGATTGCCTTTACTGTGAGGTAGAGCTGACAACTCTCCCGCTAAATCATGTCAAGAAATAGTTACAGGTGGCTCATGGATTCTCCTGGGATGAAATATTCCGGACGTAAACTAGTCCGTCATTCGGCTCTCCGCGCTGGGACTGCTTCTGGGGACTCCAAGAACAGGATTAAGAAAGACCTTAGAATAGGAACGTACGAACGTAATACCAAACGGGCGTTCTTCAGGTTGCGGTACGCGAGAATCCAGTGGTGTATTTCTACATAAAAAAAAGTGCTGTGGCAGTACTACGTCCTACTCTGAAAAGTTGCCTCTAGGCGTAAATATATATACAAATTTCAAAGAAGGGCTGTTACACACTACTGCGCGAGACCGCCGTTTTGGTTAGAAAGCCGAATTAAAATAGACCCTTAGGAAGTTAGAGACGACATTGGGAGGACAATGTTAGAAGGGACCGTCGCCTGTGGACCAGTTCCTTACATCCTTCCCGTCTAGGAAAGTTAGTGGGATTACTTTAGCTTGTATTCGGTCTATCATTTTTTTTTTTTTTTAGCCGTTTCTGTAGTAGCTTCATAGAAGAGTGGCCAACATTCTAAATAAAGGCCTAATTATGTGACTTAAAGCAGCCACGACTTCATGCAACTGGCACTATATCCAGCATTCTTTTGTATGGCGTATATACCATGCTTGTAAAATTTTGTTCCTTATTTCGGATGCGTAGAATGCAGAATTAATATAAAATCAAGGGGAAGATGGGGGCGTGTGTGTGTGGATCGGGATTGGCTTGATTATGTTATATCCAACTGCGGAAGGTGTGTGCTAACAGGGAAATTGAAATAATTTGTACCCGGAGAGCCTTGAAAGTGGATGCCCTATTTTCAAGAAATACCCTGGTCCGCCTTGGTGAGTTGACATCAAAATTAGGATATCCCCGGATACCGTAATAGCCTGGCTTAAGGGAAAGTTAGGAAATTAAAAAAGGATTCATAGCTCACGGTGTTAAGTACGCAGCGCCACCTTGATATCAGCGAACGACCTGTGAGTTGTCACCTGTTGCCAGTGATTTTTGGCTGCAGTTCCGTGGTTGGTGGTCACTCGTGAACATCGAGTTTATATTGCTGTATTCAAAAGTTTTCAATTCTTGGTACTTTTTAAATTTATTTCCAGTTACAAGCACTTCTATAAACATCTAGCGACAACCAACAATCCAAAAAGTGTTAAGATAATCCGTATTTTATTATTTCGTTAAATACGCACTCTAGTTGATCAAGAGGCAGAGACAGTGTCATGCGGAGGAATACTAATTGTTACACTTTGTTATGAATGACACATTTTGCCACAAAACAGACTATCTCGAGCAAGCGAAGAGGTTTTTTTATTATTATTATTAATTATACGCGATGCACATCACTCTTCGCCCTAAGCCGCCATAATGTAGTTCCCACTTCACAGTAAGTTATCGCCAACAACCACACTTACGTCTCGCTTTCACTTCCTTGAACGCTCATCTTTGTTCCAAGTCGCATAAATGTCATTCAATCTGTAAATTTTGAAAAAAAAAAAAAAAACTTCGGAATTGCTTTTCTTGGACACACGGGCTGAGATTTACATAAAAACCACTTCTTACGGAAGTGACCGGATTTTCATATCCAGAAATCAGTACTCTATGATGTAAGGTGAATCAGTTATCGTAACCCCCTTCACTCTTAGCGGCAGCTGATTTACGGCAGGCAAATGTTACCTAAGCTCATGCATTATTCGGAGGGGTATCTTATGTCCAGCCTTAATGTATCAAAGAAAACTTTTATAACCTCTGGAGAAAATAAATATTTTGGAACTTCTGTTGGATGTTTCTCATGATAACTGGAAGTAGATAGTTCTCATACATTGTATCTCTCCAGGTTAGGTGAGGGTCTCATAAGTTTCGTTCCAAACAGTGTGCAATTTTTACGACGAATATTTCTGCTTAGTGGCATTTAAAGGACAAATTGCTGAGCGGCTCACCGCGTTGAATGCAACCATTTATTCATATTTTGGGAGGGAAGACATTTTGAGCTACGCATCGCATAGTTCTATATAGTTTAGTACACTCTACAAGAAACTAAAGAAAATTATGCACCCTTGTTTTATATACAGGCTTGCCACATACAGTAAAAAAAAAAAAAAAGATTCTGATCGGGAAGAAACAAGTCACGGAAAACTGAACCGTCCGATGCGTTTTCTTTTTCTTTGTTAGATCAGGTAAGTTTGTCATGAAAATTCAAAGGAAGAAACATAATAAGAATAATTTATCACATTGAGGCACTGTTAGATTTTAAGTCATATCGGGATAGGATAGGAGAGAGAATGTGGAAAGTCGGCTAGGTCCTTATTTGAAGGTAGGTCAATCCATATGAAATCAACCAATGGGTGTTGCTGACATATTTTAATTTTATTTTATTTTTGATAGTACATTTCTGTTTATATATATATATAAACCTGTTTGAAAATCGGCAATTTTGGACACATTGCTATATTTGAAGGTCCGTAAAACCTAAAGGAGGCATTTAAGAGGTATCTTTTTTTTTTTCTTGTCCTCTTATATCTTTAAGGGGAAAAAGCATTAAAGTTGTTTTTTAATCCCTTCTTTGATTTGAAAAAATCCCTAAAGACTTCAATTTATTCTAATCGAAACACATTTTCTAGTTGTTTTAGGATTTCCTTAACACATTTTTGTAGATCGTTTCATTCAGAATAAGATGTTTTTTATTTCAAGTTGATATCTTAGGAAATAAAAAAGTTATTTAACGTATCGCTAACCTCTAAAAACGCCAAAAACGGCTGATTCTTTTAAACAAAATGGCTGCCAGAATCCGTAGTAGTATTTTTTTTTAAATATATTTTTTTTACTCCCAGATACATACATAAACATAAAATGCATATGTAAAAATAAAATGTCAGCAACAAATTATTTTTTTATTGGTTGATTTCGTATGGATTGACCCAGGTACCATTACGGTATTTGCCTGATGTGACAAAAGAGAAAACCTTGTTAGGACGGGTGGCTTCTTTAATTGATCTCTGAACCTCCGGTTGGCTAATAATGATTGTCAGTGTATATGATACATGTGTTTGTTTCATTTCATATAATTTTTTTTATTCAGATCCACTTAACGAATTTATTATTTACAATATTGGAAGTTCCACAGGTCTCTTACGAATATAATGATACCTTCCCTTGTTGGCACACTGAGGCTTTTTTTTTTTTTTTTTTTTTTCGTGACTAAATGTACTGTTGCAATTTATGCAATTTCATAGAAACAGTTTTGAAATAAAAGAAATGTTGGGCAGCTATAGGGATGAAGGAAACTCCAGAATATTATAGGTGGTTTTGTTTAACATTTGCCGGGACTGTCCGTGCTTTTGAGCTTTACGATATATGGCTTTGGGCCAGTTCAGTAACACGGTTACAAATCGCGGAGGGCGAGAGACCTGGCATTATCTTATCCCCAGTTCAGACTCCTATGTGTAACCATGGATTAAGTGAGTCAAGGCATTCCGAGAGGTTGATAGGGCGTTGGCTTCAAATTGGAAAGGTCACATCGAGCTGATGCTGGAATAATCTCTTCGAACTACACCCTAGTCGATTTTTTTCCCTAAAGTTGTATGCCTGGAGACATGTATATGACCCGAATGGCCCTGAACAAGGTGAACCTATGTTGGTTTGCCATTACTTTCCATTGGATTTGAGACGTACCGCCTTATGTATGAATTCTTTAAAGATTACCTCCGTTTAAACAATTTAGTTCTGTATACGCACTTCCATATCCTATTTTCATTGAATTCGGTTGTATTTTTTGTATCTCTGGCCGAGCTGGAGTAGAGTAGTGCAGAGAAATGAGGAAGAACTCTGCAAGGGCTTATTTAAAAATGTACAGGACTTCGTTCTACAACCAGTTATTGGTGATATACAAAGTAACTGAACTGCCTTGTATATCTACCATAGACAGAGAAAAATACTGGACTGCTTATATCCACAGGTACGAAAATTTATGCTCCTCGATAAGCACAACTTGCAAGAAAAGGTTAATATTTCGAAACTGTTTCCCTAATGAGCTTAAGTGAATACATGCTGAAATGGTGGTCAGTGTATGGAATTTATGTAAAGAATGTAAATAGCGATTTGAGTACAATACGGCTCATCAGCTAATCGTCTTTTCTCCTTGTTTTATCATTGCAGGTGGACGAAAGGAAGAGGTGCACTTCGACAAGATCACCTCTCGTGTGCAGAAGCTATGTTACGGCTTGAATATGGAGTATGTTGACCCCGTAAGTAACAACTGTTGGGAAGAATATTCTGGACATATCGTGTAAGCTGTCCATATTTTCTTTAATGGGTATTGAAGCATGACGTCACAAGTCCTTTGATACCCTATTACAGCATTCGCAAACTATTTTCAATGTCGGACCAGTTTTATTAGTTGGTAGGTTCAACGGACCATCATGCGTGTGGTCCGTGGACCACAGTTTGCGGAACGCTGCCCTAGGACTGCCCAAATCGGATTTCGCAAGGATTTGGAAGAATCCGGATTTTTCGTCGATGGTGCCGACAGTAATGCAGTTTTGCCCACCCGTTTTCTAATTTTAAGTTTACTAGATCTCACTAATCTGTAAGATAAAGATATAAATATCTTTACATATTAGATTCTTAGTGATTTCGCGGTTTTGGTAATATCACTTTTTAGTAAGAACATTTCATGCTTAGAATGTCGACAAAATTTAGGTGATATGTGATGCGTCAAGTTAGGGAGCGGCACGGGAAATCATAGAAACTTAGAGAAGCAAGCGGCTAATATCTCTTACCTTTCTGTCCACACCAAGAATAGTTAATTTCCATTGTGAGAAATATTGTCATGGTGTAAGAATCTTGGTCTCTTTACCCTTGGTTGGAATAATACAATTTACATGTTGTTCGGAATTAAAGTAATTTTTAATCTAAGTTAATTTTAATCCCGTTTTTGTTATACAAGTCCGAAATCTAGCTGCGGTGGCTCAGTGGTAGAGCGCTCACCTCTGATGCGTGCCATGTTGTGGATAAACCCTCGTGTGCGTGTTTTCTCGCGGTTCTGCTTCTTCCCACGTTCTACATTCCACTAATTCCCCCATCGCCCATTTGTCCTGAGCAAAATTGTAGTTACTCTACGGCTTTGTTGGACTGACTTGGTAGTGTAGCAAGCAAGTGAACCTAATCTGTAATATCTAGAATTTGCTTAGAAGCATGTACCCTCACCTCCGAAGACAATGTAGTTTGAATTTGTAGTAGCCCATATTCTATAAAGGGATGCAGGCGTGACATAATTTCAGTGTCGAAAGTATAAAATAGCTAAGATATTTATTTATGTAATGTTAAAAAAATATATTTTAAATAATTTTCGTTTTGTAATGTTGAAACATTTCTTTTCATCGTAGCCCGCCGTCACGCTGAAGGTAATAAGTGGGTTGTACTCCGGTGTGACTACGGTGGAGCTGGATAACCTGGCAGCTGAGACTGCAGCTACGATGACGACCAAGCATCCTGATTATGCGGTTCTGGCGGCAAGGATTGCGGTGTCCAACCTGCATAAGGAAACCAAGAAAACTTTTAGTGGTAATTTTTGTATTTGATATGTGAATTTGTTCCTTATAACAGGTTTTCAACCTGCACGTTTTACTATGGAAAAATATTACATTTATCATAGGCATAATTGGCAATGGAGAAATTAAGGTTAGTTTAAAGTAATGATCTCGAAAGCTAGATGGTAGCACTGCCTCCATATATTCTAATGTATTTTTATCGCCATGTTCAAATAACTACGTATGCCTTAATTCTCTAATGTGTAGGTTGATTTTAACTACCTATCTTTTTTCCTGAGTTACTGACACACATGCTGTTTACAATTGAATTTATGGTCTTCAGGAGCTCCAGACCAGGATAGGTTACGGGAAATATGTTGGAAGGAAGCCTGGCAGGGCCTATCTTGAAGGTCCCATACCGGCGTTTACCTGATATTACTGAGAAAATCCTGGAAAATGTGTCAGGATGGGTAGCCGCTGAGATAATTCCCAGAACATTTCGGTTGCTAAGCAACGCTACCAACAGCTATGGCCGCTCAATATGTGGTGTGTACCAAATTGATTGAGAAGTAAGTGTTCAACACTGTTGCCAAACTTGTTCCAGATGATCCGTGAATGAAATTAATTCGTAGCTTTCAAGCACTTTTAGTACACCTTTGCAAGGACGATCAAACAAGGGCTTTGTAGTAACTCAATTTCTGAGCCTTTTTCCATGTAGAAATAACGTATTTTACGTGAGTACAAAAGGGAAGATTAGTTTGCTTAAATGCTCGCCTGCATTGCACGTGTTTCTAGGTTCAATCTCGGCGGAGGTTAAATTGAACGAGGTTATTCGGAAATCACTTGTACAAAAGTTGAAGGTCTCTTCCTCAAGCTTGTTTTGTCGTTAGTAACAACTGAAATTCAAGCTTGGTATGCCTTTTCTGTAGTTTTTGTCCTCATCGATTGTAAAGTTCTTACACCTAGTGTGTTAATATTGTATTTATTCCAATACTCCTAAGAATTTAGTTGTTCAGGGCAAGAATTTGTGTATCGAAGTGACTTTTTCTTTCTCTTCCAAAGTGAATGTCAATAAATGAGCTCTGTCTACTATGACAGACGTTGGTTAGCTGAAACAGTACATTAGCTCAGTTGGTGGAGATTTGGAAGGTCTTGCGCCATCCTGACAGGTTATCCAGTTTTTCGTTAACATCAAGCAAATTTCTGGATGATACCTTCAAATTAGACTCTGGATGACTACCTTACCGTATCGTGGCTTGATCCAAAGGGGCCTAAAGACCATAAAAAATCAAATTACTTATGTCTATAGTTTTAATTCTCATATTATTTAAAACGTATGCCAAAAGCAAATTTTTGCTATGATAATATTCACCTTCCAGTAATTTACAGTAGTGTTTTTCAGTTATACGGAAAATCCAGTCCTGTGTTTAATAGTTATTGTCATGGTTTTCGGATTGGCATTGAGGTTGCTGCTTGTCATGATTAAGGTTTCCCTCAGTTTCACCAGGCGAATGTCGGGCCTATACTAATCCTGACTAATCCCAGAAAAAAAAAACTGGTCCTACTCGTAGGAATATCACCCTTCCAACTTATGAGGGGCTTTGACCATAGTTGCCAACTAAGCCCATAAATATAGAGTATTTGTCGAGAGCCGAAAGTTGAAGTATCTTGTGTGGCCATTAAGTGATGAGACAGCAATCCTTATACCAGAACAGAGCTTTATTTATATTTTGTATTTACGCTAATGTAAAATAATCTATCGCCAGCTCCACATAACGTTTACATCTGTCGTATACGTGTTCAAAGGTACGGTAGAAGATGTAACAGCTAGGTCGTTCAGTCTCGATTAAAGTGCGTTGGACGTCCTCAATGTTGGTGAAATGCTCCCTTTGAAGACATATATTTTTTTTGTGAAGGAAAAAGGACTCCAGGAGCCAAATCTGGCGAATAGAGTGGATGGTCGAACACAGATCAACTTGGAAGCCAAAAACTCAGCGTTCTTGGTTTATGCCTCTACGCTTTTTAGTCGAGTGAGGCGCAAACTAGGAGTGTTCGGAATTCCGGAATAGGAATGCCACTTTTTGCAATTTCGGAATTTCCGAAAGTCTGAATTTGAATTTAATTTTAAGACCATTAACCTAAAGGCTTTAGGCAAATTTGGTTAAGACCGGATGGGGGATGATGGGTGGAATGAAGAAAGTGGTAGGAAACTGGAGAATCTCGAGAGAACCACGCAAACTGTGTTTTCCACCACAAACCCATATGGCACGAGCAGGGATCAAGCCAGCGCCAGAAGTAAGCGCTTTACCATTGAGACACCAGGGCACTGGCAATTCCGGAATGACTTTGGATTTCCGAAAACCACTAGCGCAAACCTGGACAAATCCTTTTAGATTGCCCTGAACGTTTCTTTACTGATACCAAGCTGAACCACAATTATTTTATTAGTCTGTCGGTGTCTACAATATCGCTAGTTTTTGTTTGATTTTCATCAGTTCTTGCAGAAACCAAATATCCAGCAGGGGGTACGTACTCCAAAAAATGAGTCCTTTCTTTGAAATGTGAAAAGCAGCAGAACTTCGGTACACAGTTTACATGGCTGTTACCATAAGCAGAGGCCATGTCTTCGTACACTTCTGTTACACTTTTACCTAATTTACATAGAATTTTACCACAATTCTTTGCTTCAAGCTGCTACTTTTGATCCGCTAGTGCTAAAAAGTTTCCTGATTTAAGAACTTTTTTTTTATTTCTTATATTTCGTTTCGTTTTCTTTGCAGAAGTGATGGATGATCTGCATAAAATGGTGGACTCTAAAACTAGGAAGAAGACTCCTATGCTCTCCGACTACCACCACGATATCATCATGAAAAATGCTGATAGACTTAATTCTGCCATTATCTATGATAGGGACTTCAGCTACAATTACTTCGGGTTCAAGGTAAATTTATACATGTTGCTTCACTACACACGTTTAGCCGGTCTTGTAGTCTGTGGCTATGGTTTTAGCTTAGCTTATGAGAAAATTGTAAGTTACAATATGGGGGGGGGGGGGGCAGAAACTGTCAGGTCTGATATCTAGGTCATCGGAACAGCACTTCACCCAATCCAGCGGCGTGGGAGTTCTTCGTTCAGGTAGTCAGACACCTTTACACAGACAACTTCCAGTTTTCTTGAAGTGCCGATGTCGTCGCAGAATGCACGCTGTATGGTAACAGCAGAAAAAAACACTTTTCATATTTCAAAATGCTTTATGCTGCGCAAACGACGTTTTGGAAACTGCTAATTGTGCTGCCATCTGTCGGTAGGCGCCAACGTTACAAATATAAGAAATAAAACTTTCAGATGTTTTTTTTTTTTCGCTTCATGATTAGCACAGACATGCTGTTCATAGTTTTAGAAATATTTAACTTTAAAACACGATGAAGCATTTATAATCACCCTGTACATAGTGGTTGACTTCTTGTGCATTTGGTTGGGCACTGTGTTCTCTTTCACTTAATGATGATCCTGATTTGCTGTTACAAAAAAAATAATTATACAAGGTTTCAGATAAAGCTGTACCGCAGTTCGTATCGGTAGTTTTCTAGACGTGTGTAAACGCTTGCGTGTACGTGCGTGTTTTTTTTTATAAAGGAATCTGTTGAAACCGATTCATAAGCAGAATTTCAACGTAGAAGGTTATAAATTAAATCGTATTTGGAAAAAAATAATGGAAAACTGAATCTACTTGATAACATCCCTGAAGTCTGAAGCTACGACGAGAAAACTGAAGTAAGATGTATGAATATTACGTGATGAATAACCCGAATCAAGGAATGTACAGGATATCCGAAAAGTAGTGTGTTCCGTCAACTTGAACTCATAAGAGGGGGAACCTAACGTGGCAGGTAAATGTGGATTGGACACAAGTATCCTTGAAGATATTTTTCCGAGGAATTCCGATATACCACATATCTAATGTCGCAAGACAGAGAAGGAAGAATCCTAGAAGGTGGAAATAAGAAATGGCTGAAAAACTAATTTGCCTCAAATCTGTCTAAAATATTAGTAGTACTTTTTTTCTAAGTTCATCTCATGTTCATCTATCAATCTAGGCCGATGTATGGTGTTTTGCAATGTGTGAGATGACAGTAAATTAACTTTTTATGACGTTAGCGCGTCAGTTTTTGAAGGATTTTCTTTCAGCTGGCAACAGAACACCAAAGTGAATGTCTGCAACATAATAACGACAAATAAGCTTTATTGCTGAAAGTACAGAAAACTAGTTACACACCTACCTGATTGGATTGCGCCTCATCGATATAAAACTTATTTTTCGTTATGTTCTCTAGTTATAGCTATCCATCCTACATCACATGGAGTTCTTTGGCGCCCAAAGTGTTGCCAGTTGCCAAGAAATTCTGTAAAAACTACGATTTCGTGTTTTTTTTTAACTCGCATATTGCGAACACCACAAATCTGCCTAGTTGGAAAGTTTAATATTCGCTCAACTTAAAACAAAGAAAACTAACTCAAATCAACCTTTTAGTGAGGTAGTGAGGAGACAAAATTAGTATTATTATTTCCACATTTTAGGGTCTCGCGACATTAAATATTGGAATTTCTCGAAAATTGTCTCCAAGGATGACATGTCGAGTGCAACCCACATTGAGGTGCCATTTTTCGTTTCTCCTGTCACAATTCAAAGTTGAGACATTACTTTTCGGGTACCCTGTAGTTTCCTAATGTCTTGGCTTCTTTCGTCTCTCTCTCTCGTGTGTGTGTGTGATCATTTCGATTATTTGTCATTTTAGACATTGGAGCGATCATATTTGTTGAGGATTGATGGGAAGGTAGTGGAGCGTCCTCAACATATGCTGATGCGAGTGGCCGTCGGAATCCATGGTGAAGATGTGGAGGCAGCCATTGAAACCTATAACTTACTTTCGGAGAAGTGGTTCACTCACGCATCTCCGACGTTGTTCAATGCTGCTACGCGGCGGCCTCAATTGTCAAGGTAAGAATTCAAAGTGGATGTTGCAATGGAAATTGAAATAACAATGAGTGTTTTGTGTTCATTTTAAATCCATTCTTCTTAACAGTGCGATTGCAGAGTATCGTTACTGATGTTTCCCAGGGTTTGTCTGAAAAAGTGAAATTTTGCTTCAGGTGTTGAATTTGATCCTAGAGCATAATACAGGGAGGGTTTTTTAACAACTCATCTTGGCGGTCAGCAAAGCGAAACAAGCACTACGTTGCGTTGTTAGAAAATCCTCCCGGTATCAAGTTGAAGAATTTATTCAATGTAGAAAGTAAGATGGAAGCTATTTTCCGAATTTTTTCTTAATGCCTTGAGTGCAGAGACTGGAGAGCAGTCGGCTCACCTACCACTTGCAGTTAACCAATCATTTCGACAAGAAATTTTCTTCGGCGTTGCCATTTTCTCGAAGTAAATGGCACCGAGTCGCCGTAGCTCAGTAGTAGAGCGTTGGCATAGCATTCGGGAGGTCGTAGGTTCGATCCCAGCGGCCAACCATTCTGACTAGTTTTTCCTCAGTCACCAGGCAAATGCCGGGATGGCACTTTCAACATAGACCCTGGCCGACACCTTCTCGAATCCTTTCCCCTCCCTATCTCAGCCTGAGCCTTAATGGCTAAAGGCCATAAATATAATTCACATTCACAATTGTACGTAGAATTTTTCAGGATCAATTTTACCAGTAAAATTTTTAAAGTTATACTCAAAATTTTGGAGGGGGTGACCCCTCTATCGGGGTATGAGAAAGGGCAGAACCCTATGTGACATATCAAATCAAGGCACTTCTGTTGTTGCGGTTTGAAAATCTTAATGTAGTAAAATAATAATAATAAAAAAGAAAATTCGTTATGCAAACCTGCACATAGAAACACAAGTGAAGACGCGAAAGTAGATATTCTAGGACAGCAATTCAAACAGATATCTGCATTCGGTAAATCCGGGGTCGATATCTATGGCGTGCCTGAAGTTTTTCCGTGTTTTGTTGTTGTACCAGGTAAATACGGGGATGATACTTTGAAACTAGGTCACCTGTGGTCGACTCCCTCACCTATCACTCAGATATTTGCAGACTAAAAATTTAAATTAATCAGGTAGCAAGTCATGGTCACATCCCTAGGGGTTTCCTTGCTGCTGTGTAGATAACCCCTAAGCATAGCGCTAAAATATCTCGTGAGACTACTATTACAAATTATACTAAGCTTGTCTCTGGACTTTTTTTTTTTTTTTGTAAGAGCTATGGTAGTCGGCTGGTCCGATACAATCTTGTACTTAGTTTAGGTAAATTTACTTTCGAAAGTGAATAAAGTTTTTTTTAATCCCATCTGTGACCTTGTACATGTAAACTTTATTGATACAATGGTGGAGCATTTATCGTAACTCCGGAACTTTTTGACTTAGTTTCTTTTCTTGTTGTTTAAATTTCTCACATTAGGGTAACAGGTTAATTTTATCTAGTTTTCATTAATCTTGATTACACTAGGTTAAGAAAAGTTTGATTGAAGCATGCTTACCCTAAAGTGGATTTGTTCCCGTGAGAATAAAGCATAGTGGGGTTAATATTCCAAGAGTACTCGGTCAGACTTTTTTGTTATTTTCAACGTTATCAAATTTAATGTAACCTGAAGAGAAGCTGACAAGCTCTACACGAGCGGATCATCCATTTACTCCTAAACCAAGTACTTTCCTTTTCTTATGTGTCTACATGCTATTGTGGGCATGAGGTTTATATTAATTCGTAAATTTATCGACATGGTTTTTCTACCGTGTACAAAATCCAATAATACCGTTTCTCATTAGATACGACAATGCCAAGAGCGTGATGCAACCTTCACATAACAAAAGTAATTTGTTTGGGGGTGTACTCGATTATAATCACTGCACGACCCTAATATTCTTAACTTTTACATGCAATGTCATGTCTTTCATCTTCTGGCTTGAGACTCAACACGCTACGTTAAAGCAAGGTTAGGCTAGATTGCATCAAAAACGAAAAAGATAAAAGAGTACAAGGGCCCGGAAGTGTTTACAATAGAGCAGTTCCGTGATAGGTTGCATTACCTGGTCCGCACTATACATAACATTACACTCTTTTAATTCATGTGTACGAAGTTAGACATGGGTAATTAACAAAGGTCAAGTTGCTTGCGTAAGGGATAAATGTATCCCTATTCTTTAGGATAAACTTTACTTCTGGGACCCCAGGTTCCGCCAGCTATTAAAGACATATGTACGGTCTCTACGTCATTCTCTTCCAAATAATTTAAACTGACACTTTTATAAAACCTAATAACAACCAGAAATTTATAAAGTATTATGAAAAATTATGTCTCATTATTATTTCGTTGAATACGCACTCTAGTTTATCCACAGATGCGGAACTACATGAATGCTTTGTATGGAGCGTATTTATGCTTCAAAATCACGGACTACAGTGTCGAAAGAGCAAAGACAGGTGAGAGAAATGTATATTGTGATATTTTTATTACACGCTATGCACATTGCCTTTAACACTCCAACGTACTTTCCGCTCTTTCACTTTCATTTCATAATTTGAAACTGTTTTATTTTGCGTTTCAACTCTTCCACACGCTTTGCAAACATTACATTTCTCCTGTAAATTTCACAAATTTAGGGTCCCCAAAGTAAAATTTGTCCATTATTTCTAATAAAACTGATCTGAAATCAGTTATGTATCGCGTGGGCCACAAATCACCGTAAGTCATTACAACTGGTTTCCACAAACGATTGCATTTATTAGCGGACATTTATCGAACTATTAAGAAAAGTTGATTAACGTTAAAAAAAAACTAAAACACACATATTTAATATCTTAAAATCAGCACATTACTTTTTCCTTCTTCAAATATGGCTTCTAGCCGCACAAAGGGTGGATACGTTACATCCAAGTGTACACAAGATGTGCCGTCGATACACACCCTTCATTACGCCCTACGCCGCTCAATTCGGATACCAACAACGGCGCATCAAACGGTACAACGGCATAATCAAGGGTGCTAAATGGTGGATTCGGATGGACCTTTAGTATTAATGACTTGTATAATACAAGTATGAAGAGGAACGAAATCATACGGAAAAAGCTTACACTATTAGAAGTGTTTGTGGCAGCTCCCAGTATATAATATTTGTCGAACTAATAATTCTTATTTCATTATTGCTTTACTTTGAATGCAAGAAAATACTTCACCCCAAGACAGTAAAGAAAAAGTTTGTTGTTTTGGACAACAGATGGCAGGACCAAAGTTTGTCTGAAGTTGAGGTGACTAACTTTTTTATTTGTCAAGCAATTTGTTTTGTTTCTTTTGCACTTTGATTCTCATTTTATATGTTTATTACTGTTAAGATCTTCTTACCAGTTGTTTAATCTTTTTTAAGTTATTGACAACTTAAAAGATCATGCCACAACTATTTTTGTTACCCTTGTATGTATAAGAAGACTATCAATTTTGTAGAAGAAAAAAAAAAGCGAAAGAGAACCATGCAAAATTGATGATTAAAGGTACTACGGTAGTTTCTGGAGTTGTACTTCCAACTCCATGGAAAAAAATAACGACCCATTCATCGAAATAGTAGTTTCTTAAAGTATTTTTTATCCTTTCACCTACACGGACTTCCTACATGTGATTGTAGCACGCCCGATATCGACGAGGTGTGGAACAGGGGCACATATGGTCTGCAGGTTCGACTGCTTTTACATAAAGGAAAAGAACCGTAAGCAGTGATTCCGCCAGACCCCCCCTATGGGGGTGTTTACCCCCCAAAGTCTCGACGACACTCACAACTTTAATTTTTTTGCTTTGAAAAATAGATGGAAACCGTGCAAAATCAGTTACATTCTCCCAATTTTGACTGTACATCCCCCAAACTTAAATCCTGGCGGAATCCCTTCTCGTATGTCCTCGCCCTCGTCTAACTCATCCATGTTCGTGCTTTCTAAGCAATCCCTACTCACACTGCATGCAACATTATGCAATGTGACACACGCCAATACTACTGCACCAGCTTGTTTGGCACTTAATCTGAGGTGATTTAGGAAACCTTTCCTTCAGAATGCCGAAACTGTTTTCTATTATTTCCCTTGTTATTTTATGGATACTGTTAAATCTCTGCTCGATGTTATCCTCTGGATTTCTATGTAACGGAGGAATCAACCATTATTTCAAGCCATAAGCACTGTCTCCTAGCACTACAGCACCAATGAAAGGCCTCCAACCTTCTTCAAATGTACGATATACTGCCAAATTTCGTAACTCTTGAATCAGGCACATTACCAGGCAAAGTAGCATTCGTACTGTAAAATTGGGACCGCACATCATCATTGTATTAAGGCAATGGTTTTCATACCTGTCAACGTAAGTGTCTTTCTCTTCAGAAGGAGCATCGATATTAATAAGTATTCTATCCAAACAGCCACAAACTGATGGAAACCTTCCTTTCCGTAGAATATATTTTGCAATGTTAGCTGCTGCATTTTCAGTCCATCGTACAACGTTGTGGAACATCACATTCATAATTGTTGTTAACTACTCGATGGACTGCTCTTCAAACAGTTGCCCAACACCGTGCATTTGGGCACCGTTTTCTAACCAGTCAAGACGTTCGTTAGGTGAAAGCGTTTTACTTCTTTTCGTCTGTCTTTGCAATGCAGGACCAACGTTCTCTAATATATATTCAGCTTGCTCACTGGTCATACGAAAACATTCCTTGAATTGTAGTTCATTTAGCCCATTGACATTTATTGTTCTTGAAACTTTTCCTCGGTACATCTTCATCACTGGATTCATCGCTTGATGAATAAAGGCTTAGAAGTTGCCGTCTTATCTAACGGCATTAACTAACCTCAATAATATTATATCAAAGTCACTTTTTCAACTTTGTGCTTTATGAGAAAAGCAATCCGACAGATTTCAAGCAATTCAGTAACTGCAATTACGGACACAACTTCGTTCACAAGTATTTATGCAGTTTGAAAAGTCAGAGGTGTCTTTGCAATAATTTCATCTACTTTGCGTTCTATTTCTTTGCACTTTGCTCATTACAACTTTTCGAGAAACAGAACATCATATTTTTTGCTAAGTCTCTGCAACTTTTCACTTGACAAATTTTTCTTTGCACTTTTCAAAATTTGTTTACGTGGAACAGAAACTTGACCAACAACTGTAAAGTGCAAAGTGAAAAGTTGCAAAGTACGTTGGTGGAATAGGCCCCTGCTCCCCTTCCGTTTTTCGTTAATATGTATGACCTTCCACTTCTTTGCGCTTCAACATAGTTCATTGTTACCATATCGAAAATTTCTATGCGTAAAGTAAAAAGAATAAAACCCTTCTTGGACACGTAAAATGAGTTATTAATGTATAATATTTCGTGCAGTTCACAAGACTTCGTCGGGTAGTTATAAAGTAAAATTAACTAACTCAGAGAAGGTACGTAGGCTGAGTTGTCTTTTAACTACCTGACAAAGCCCTGTGGATTGGACGAAATATTGTGGATTCAACTCTTGTGACGTACCCAAGATGAGTTTCGCTTCTATACGCCACATGGTGAGACATGTGATCAAAATAAGCTAATTTGTTTTAAGGGGTTTTGTGTGTTCCGCGTAAGTACTTGATACTTAGAACGCGGAGTCAATAATTTCATTAAAAATGGTTCTGAATTTCGACCCTCTTAAGTTTGGTAGACAACCCGTCTTTCAACGTCCAACATAAGAAGACCTCATAACTTTCGGAATTTGTATAGAATTTTCTCTGATGGGCAGTTGTCGCGCTATTCTCCGTACTGGATGCACTGTTGTTCACCTCCCGCCTTGTCTAGTATGTGAACACACTACCACCTACACGAGTGACCTTGGAGTGAAAATTCTGAACTAACTTACTTTCTGCTGTGTGTAGAGTTTAACGCTAGGTGAAAATCAACTTAGTAATGTAAAGGAGTATATGTCCTCAGGAAGACTTGGGTATAAAATAAGGACAGTCATTTTCGGAGGAGGGAAAAGTCTTCAGAGTAATTTCCTTGCCGAATTGCTATCCTTATTTCTTTATTTTTTTTTAAAATCATTTACTGCTGGAGTCCACCAGTCCTGGCCCGGTGTATGTGAAATCGTCACATTATTAACGAATTCTGTCGAAATCTAACAGAAACATTAGTTAGGATTCCCTCCAACACATCAATTCCTCAAGTAATTTAGAAAACTCAGGTTCTCTGTATGTTTGTGTGTGTGTGTGACTGTATATACGTAATACAGTGGGGCCTCGATAACTCGAATCCGAAGGGGTGGAAAATACCAAATTCCAGTTATCGAATATTTTCGACTTATTGAGAGGAATAGTATGGAACTTCGAAATATAGAGGGTCGACGCTTCTCTTCTATAGTTAGGGTCCTGCATTTTTACTTCGCCATCATATGAAACATTTAATTGCGTGCTGATCACAGCGTAACAGACACTTGCTGGCACAGCACTGGCAGTGAAGTGAGCACCTAACGCCTCAGATCGTTCAACTTCGTAAATTTAGACTTTCAAAGATTTATCTGAATGGAACGTCGACTTAGAGATATTTATGCTGTAACATTGACTTGTAGAGGTTCTCAAGCAGGAGATTTCGACTTGAAAAGGTTGAACGGCAGGTCTAGAAAACAACAAAAGCTCAAGTTATTGCTGTTTTTATCTCAAAACATTCGTCCTGTAGAGGTAAATTAAGGTTAATGTAAAGTAACGAGCTGCAACGAAAGATGGCAGCACTATCTCTGTATATGTAATTTATTTTTATCGTTGCCCAAAATTTCAATCCTGCTCCTACAAATTCAAACTTAGAGAGTTCTGACTTTCAGGGAAGACAGTTCATAACCAATTCAAGAGTTCGATCAATGTCGATTTTTTATTTTCATTTCTCTTCATTGTTATAAGTTTTGATATTCACAACAACAATGAAGAGAAACGAAAATAAAAAATCGGCATCGATCATGCACTTCTTCCCTGAAAGCTTCAACTCTCTAGGCTTGAATTTATAGCAACATTGAAATTTCGTACATATATGGAGGTAGTGCTGCCATCTTTTGTTGGAGATCGTTGCTTTACATTATCCTTAACAAGGGGTAAAAGAAAAGATGAAGGGGAATGAATAAAATTCGAGATATCAAAGGAATTTGACTTATCGAGGTCCCACTGTATTTGATAGGGTACTTGCTATTACTAGGAGTGGAGTTTTACTTACCAGGAAAGTCTCGGAATAAGAAACGAATGGCCTCACTTTCGGAGGCTAACTGCTGCCTCCTTTGTCGATTTAAATGTATATATATTATGGCGTATAGACGCCTCAAACTCAGGTCAGGATAAGGTGGTGGAGAGGATCTTGGATAGTAGTCAGCCAGGGCCTAGTTTGTAGGTACCATCCTGATATGACAGGACAAGTCAGGATGGGCGGAAGCTGGGGTCGTTTCCCAGGACCTTCCAAGCCAACTGACCCTACGTCCGCTCGGTTCTTCTCCGTGTTACTGAAATATGAGTTGGTCTTCGCTGACGTGTGCAAACAGTACTAAAGTACTGCTATACCACAAGAACGTAGACTTGCAGAATGGTGTTCTTGGATTTGAAAATCGTACCGAGCAGCCGTGACTCAGTGGTAGAACGTTGGTTTAGCATTCGGGAGGTCGTGGGTTCAATCCTAGCGGCCGACCATCCTAACTAAGGGTTTTCATCAGCCACACCAAGCACATGCGGGAATGGTACTTTCAGCTTAAAGCCCTGGGCAACGCGTTCCTGCAGCCTCCCCCCTCCCTATCCCGACATGAGTCTTAGGTGCCTAAAGGTCATAAATAAAATTCAACATAAAAAACATGATAAAGAGGAGTATGTTCGCAGTCCGAAAGCGTAGCCTGAACTACTCTTCTGGTAAGTAAAATAGGCTGTTCCTTCTGCGCATGGATTATTTAAAGAGTATTTCTGTTGGTAAAAAAGAAAAAGAAAAGGGGGGTCATACGTAATACAATATTAGTCAGTTATCTTTCAGTTTCTTTAAATCATGCTTCTCTTTACAGTAGATGACAGTTGCTCATTTAAGCGATTAAAGACAAGAAAGGAGGTTGCTTAACATTTGTTAGTATATTTTTTTTTTAGCTATCGTTGTTTTAATTAATGGTAAATGTTATTTTGCCGTAATAGTCAAAGCGTTAACCCATATCTACAACTTTTGATTTCTTGTAACTTGTGCTGCAAGCTTATCTATTATAATGTAGTATATTTAGTTGACTTTTATTAAATCTTAATTTTTCAGCTGTTTCTTGTTAACTATGAAGGATGATAGCATTGAAGGTATTTACGATACCCTGAAACAATGCGCGTTGATATCCAAGTCTGCCGGAGGCATTGGAGTAAATGTTCATTGTATCCGAGCCACCGGGAGCTACATATCCGGAACAAATGGTATTTCTAATGGACTTGTTCCAATGCTCAGGGTCTACAATAATACTGCGAGATATGTGGACCAAGGTGGGAACAAGGTAAGTTTTTTTTTTTATTAAGTGTTTTCTAGTTAGTAGGTATGTTAATTAGCCTAACTGTGTTTCAAAGCACTTAGTTCTGAGGTTTTGCTTTTGGTAGTCAGTTTAGTTTCCTGACTTCCTCGTGTATTTTGCTACCCTGCTTTTATTATTTAATTTCAATTATATGAGCTGAATAAGCATCTATAGTCAAAACTCTCACATATCTGAGGGATGACGTCGCTCGGTGTGCACTTCCGCTCCGCTGTAGGAATAAAGACGCCGTGATTCCAGGCACCGTTCAGGCCAAGACTGCGGCGGGGTCTCTACACAAAAGCTACGACTCACTCATTAATTTATAATAGCACCGATTTCGATACCTGTCTGTAATTAGAAAAATATTCGCTCCATGTAACACGATACTTCATGATCTGAGCCATAAATTCATGTCTTGTTCATTGACCCACAAAAAGATTGTTTTAAGGGAATGCCTGGTGAATCAAATAGCATCAAATGTACAAAAATAATTCAGTCGAAAGACATCATTTCGTGCTAGAAGGTAATGGTGACCAGAAATACATTACTTTAATAAACGACGCTCGATTTTTGTAATATAAACGTCGACGCTGCAGGTGGTACGATTATTACAATGCAAATTAAAACATATCCTCAAAGGTCCTAATCTATTCAGTAACATAAAATGGAAATATATAATTATCCAAATAGGTCAGCAGCCAAGCGCTACAAATACACAGTAGCCTCGCGGGAGTTCTCCTTAATGAGTGGATGCATGAATCTAAGGCGCCACTTTCTCTTATACATCTGATACATCTTCCTATGAGAATTTTTTTATTTTAACGAATTGTTACATTTTACATTTAATCGGAGTCGGTATATTTTTTCCGATACCGACTCCACAGCTCTGGTTTAGGCATTTGTCTGATGAAACTGTAGAAAACCAGTTCCAGAATAGCCGGCAACAGGACTTTGAAATTGCCTAGTGGACCGAAGTCTGCGATCATATCCACTAGAGCACGGGGACTGGGACTTTGTGTTAGGGAAGCGAGAATAAAAATCAACCAATAGGAAGTGAAATATGTTTGGGAACCAGTTTTGAAAATTTATTAGTTGAGCCAATTATTTTTCTTATTATCCAAATCGAAATATAAGATTCGATTTGTATGTTGCGAAATACTTGATTGCTTTTCAAGTTAATTCTCATTTCTTGAACGTGGACATGTTCTGAATATTAATTTGTTAAGCTAATAAAATTCTCTCTTTCCTCGCTTTGTACCCTCATTCCTATGTCGCCCAGAAGTCAGTGCATTGAAACACTGGATTGTTACACATAATGTCAGTTATGGACATGTTTTTTCAATTTATTTTCCTACGAGAATTGCTTGTTTTTAATACAGATGTACACTTGAATGAAAGTATATATTTATTCTTCCTCGTCTTTGGAATATTCAAGTTGTAAGAAACGAGTGGATTAGTGAATAGCCTTCTTTATGACAAAATAGTAATAGTCTTTACAAAACTTTAGTCTTTTTAAGTCACTGATGGCTTCAAAAGGATTAGCAACTGTCATAATTATTATTTTTTCTTCAGTAAACAAGGGGAAAGCCGTAAGTGTGGTTCACTTAAGAAAACCGAGGATAGTGTTACGCCAGTACATATTTGAAATTGTATTGGCAGCGACCTCACCACTAGACCACGCGCATTGTGCAAAATGTACTCAAAAAGTATGATTGGTACACTAACTGTAGGTTAACATGTAGAAGATAAAATAAAATAATGGCTGAGCAAAGCACTACAATTTATTTTAAAAAATTAAAAATTTTTGTAAACATTTTCACCGACTACCAAATCACTCGGCTTCCTCAGACACACTAAATCATATACACAACACAACCTTCAGTGAGACAGTTCCGTGGTTCCTGATTGGCTCTTATCAGAAGTCCCCAGCCAATCCCGTACCGACTACAAAAAGTGAATTTTTAATTAACCCCCCCTCTCCTGCTCCTACTACCTTTATCTTACAAAATCAAATTCAGCCCTTTTCCTCTTCCTTCTTGTACAAACTATTTAAAAAATAAAATAAAATAAGCAATAAAATAAACAAAACTAATTATACAATAAAAGAAAAATAAGGAAAACTAAAAATAAATACAATAAATAAAGAAATAAATAAAACTAAAAAGTTAAAAATATAAAATAAAGAGTAAATAAATAATAACAACAAAGCAACACTGTACATCCTTACAACAATAATACAATCTATATTTTCAGGCTTCTCAATAACTTATCCCACTGGTCATCAATTTTAAGTCCCGCGTTCCAGTTCATCGCTTTTCCACCTTCAACTTCTATAAATCGTGCTTCTTCCCATTTTCTGACCGTCCTTCTGTCTTCCTGTCCTAACACTTTTACTTCACTCCAATCCACTAAATGTCCCGTGTCTCTTATATGTTTATATATAGCATTTCTGTCCCTCTCCAACCTAATATCAGCTTTATGTTGCTTTATCCGCTCTTTTAACCTCTTTCCCGTTTCGCCTACATAACACATTTCACAATCACTACACTGGATTCTATATATCACTCCCTTTTTCTCCATAATTTCCTTCCCCTCCTCTTCTCTCTTCACTTTCTTCTTCTTCTCTCTTATGACGTCCAGTAGCCTTTTGCTTCCTTTTCTGTAAGTTGAAATACCTCCCATCTTCTTCAACATTCTCTTTATCACTTCTGTATCCTCTCCTATACTCTCTATCCCCCACCATAGTTTCTTCTCTTCTTCTCCATATTCCTTTTGTTCCGCTCTTTCTTCTCCTTGTCTCTCGGTCTCTCCTTTCCTTCTTAACTTCAACCTCCTCTTATCATATCCATTTCTCCTTAACTGCTCATGAAAAACTGTTATTCCTTCCTCTGCCTTTTCTTTTTCACTGCTGACCTGCCTAATTCTTTCTTCCATGTTTCTTATGAAGTTTCTCTTTGTCGAGTAATCCACATCACTCCTAGCATGGCAATAGTTCCCGGACGCACAACTTTTTTGGTACCATTCCGTGTATATCTTCCCTTCCTTCTTAATCCTCATATCTAAAAAGATTATCATACATACATAAAACATACTATCCTCATATGTAGAAGATGCTTTTGTACAAATACGATAAATCTTACACTTTAGCATTAGTATAACCTTAATTAATAAATTACAGTGCTTGAATAATGTGTAGATTCACAACCTAGAATAGTAATGTCTGATATTTTTCAGAGGCCTGGTGCGTTCGCCATTTATCTGGAGCCGTGGCATGCGGATGTCTTTGAATTTCTCGATCTAAAGAAGAATACTGGTAAGGAAGAAACCAGGGCTCGTGACCTGTTTTATGCCTTGTGGATTCCGGATCTCTTTATGAAGCGGGTGGAAGACAACGCCGATTGGTCTCTGATGTGCCCTAATGAATGCCCAGGACTTCATGACTGTTGGGGAGAAGAATTTGAAAAGCTATACGAAAAGTAAGTTTCATTCCTGCTTTTGTATTACGTAAAAAATTAAGTATTCAAGCATATCGAGTTCCTAGTTACGCAAGTAGTTAATACTTTAGATGCCAACGGACATTGGTTCCAATCAATAATTTTCGGCGTTGACCCAAAGTTAAATAGTCAAATAGCAAATTAGCGGTCATTGACACTAGGAACGTCGCCTGTTCATGTGTTTAGATTCAAAAAGAAGAGCATAGAAATCCTAGTTCCGAGAGGAGATTGAAATCATTACAGAATCTATTCCCCCTCTCTCTTTCTCTCTCTTTTATATATATGTGGATTTGCCTGGCAACTTTTGTATAAGTCCGTCACGTCTGGGCTATTACATTCCTCTGTTAGCTACCAGGCTCTTACTGAAGTACTATCCCAGCATTCGCCTGTTAAAATACGTGCGTAATCAATCAGTGGTTTGCTGATACGCTCTTTGTCACAAAAGTTCAGTGGCCATCCCGATAGTGTAAAGTCGAAGTCTAGCAGTCCAAATTTGTCATTGAGAGAAAATAATTATCTGGGAAGGAATGTATTTTTGTGTAAAATAAAAGCTAGTTGAGACCTAATGAAATAAATACACTAATACCTAGTTTATTTGGACGTGATGGTAGCGGACCCGTTCCGGATAAACTTAAGATTTACGATTTCTTTCTTCATGTTATAAGTGCCTGCACATACAGAAATACTGTAACAAAATGGCGTATTTTACAAAAGACTATTTATTTTACTAAATTGAGGGTAAATACAGTACAGCATTGCACATTTACACTGCGGATAATTAATTAATGCGCTCATTTGTATACGATGTACAGGTACGTTCTCCCCATCTTGAGTTTGGTTGGGCGCTGTTCGGTGTTTTATACCGGTGGTGAATGAGCTGGTGACGCTACATGCACGTAGTAACGTTCATAATAAGTATCTACCAGGTGTGTAAATATGAAACCGGAATTTGTGCATAGACAGCGTTAGCTGTCACTGTGGTTACCGTAAAACTGCGTCCTTGGCTAAGATAAGATAAAATAAAATTAATTTTATGGGCGGTAACAGTACTATGGCTTACGCCCGTCCCGATGCGTCCTTGGCGCCACTTGCTTGTTTTGACTGCTGATAACGATTTGCAACTCACAACCTTACAAGTTTCATGTCATAGTGTAGTATTTAATAGCGTTGAACATTTCTCATACTACACTAACCTACGAGAAGCAAGAAATAGATCTTAAAATTTCAGAACACACGCGCAAAAACCTGAGGCTAGGAAGTAAACCCAAGCCTTATACTAATTCGTAAACTCCATGACTGTTCACTTGAATCATAGATTAAATAATAATAATATAGACTTATACCTCTTACCTATTTTCGTCTGCGCTAAAATCAATGAGTTTTTGCTTAAGAGCACGTGTTTTCTGAAGCCTACCGTTTGGTGGCTCTGGTGGCTACTACTGGAATGAACCAGTGACTGAAAGTAGTCGGCAGGCTTCAAAAATCACGTGCTCCTTAGCACAGACGAAAATATGTAGGCGGGATAAGTCTTTATTATTTAGTTTATGGTCAATGTTGTCTGGTTGAAGAAATTTCCCGGAGAAATGGAAAATCTGGAGCATACACAGGGTAAAAAGGAAAAAAAAAAAAAGTATATTTTTCCGCTTTGTTTTAATTGTCATTTTTTAAGTAAACTTAGCAGGTGGAATTTTTTTTAGTATTTTGAGGAAAATATTGGGACGAGAAACTGACTTCCATTGTCGCTTTTCCTGGCATGCGTGACCGAAAGCCACTCAGCAAAATAGGAGCTTTCAGCAAATATTAACAAAACTTTTGTTTAGATGACGATTGTAAATGAGTTTTTTCCTTCTTTCCAGATACGAGAGCGAAGGGAGGTACAAAAGGAAGGTGCCGGCCCAACAAATCTGGTATGCGATCATAGAAGCTCAAGTTGAAACTGGTGTGCCTTACATGTTGTATAAAGATGCGTGCAATCGAAAATCTAACCAGAAGAATGTTGGTACAATCAAGTGTAGCAACCTCTGTACAGAAATTGTGGAATACAGCTCCCCGGATGAGGTAATGTGGGATATTCTGATTCAAGCTTTCTTGGGTTGTTATACATACATTTGTTAAGTGCAAAAATAAATAAATCATGCAGGTAATCATTTAATGTATGACCTGCACTTAATTTACTTTGCCTATACATCTTCCACTCACTCAGTACATTCATTTTAATTTCGCCTTTAAAACTGGCTTGAAACTATTATTTGATACGCAAAGAACACGAACTCGTAAGAAATTAAAACAAGTTACCATTTCGATAACATAGCTTGAAAAAAAGATGTAATAAATCTCTTCAGTAACCTTGAAAATTTGTCTAGGACTGTTACTATTTCGTTAATGAATGCAAAGAGCTTCATAAAATATTAGTTACTTGAACTATTTTTGTGTCACGCTTCAATAGCTGCACTAAAATTTACATAAGTATTAATGCATACTATGTATGGAGTGGGAAAGTAGCGGTCCCTTATCGATCCTCGGGACGGGCGTAATCCATAGTGCTGTTAGCGCCTATTAAATTAATTTTATCTTATCCATCCTTCTGCTTGTGTGAAACAGACTAGTGCATCACACGTAGATTATTACTCTGAAATTTAGGAACTTTTGATCTAATTTGTTCATCGAGTTCAACCGTATTCTTTTCACAAATTTCGCCATGATTAATGTAGTACACAAGATAACTCTCAAGAGGGACACTAAATGGATCATTTATCTACGCATTTGAAAGTGAATTGTTATATTTGTTGTAAATAGTAGTTTCAATCCAACTTGGCGTTATTTCCTTGTAACCTGTTAGTTTTCTGTATGTGATTTGCTAACTTTATAGTATAAATGTAACTAATGCTTCTGTTATATTTAGATTAGGGTCCATGTACGAGAGCTCACGAGTTATTACCCAGAGAAATGTAGTTTCTCTATCTTTGGCCCTCTCGAGAATTGATTTTTCATAACTGTTTCAGTTCTCGAGACACCAATTATAGGACTAGTCAAAATGAAAGTTGCTATTTGTGATTTACACTTCTCTTCGGAAGACCGAGCCGCTTTGGTGTAGTTTTCGGGAGGTTGTGGGTCGATCCCAGCGGCCGATCATCCTGACTTAAGCTTTTTCTCATTCAAAGGCAAATGCCGGGATGACACCTTTAACATAGGCCCTGTCCGAATCCTTTCGTCGCCTCTATCGCGAACTGAGCCTTCGATGCCTAAAGGTCATAAATAAAACTAAATTCCTGTTCGGAAGAGATTCAGATTATATTTGCAGTGTAACCTCATGTTTATACAGAGCGTACCAGGTCATTGTATATATCAGGAAATAGAGCTCAAAGAAAATGCTCGTTATGGGTTCAGAGACCTAGATTTGTGAGCCGATTTTAATCTTGTAAGGTGCCTTTCTAATAATTTTGTGCTATATGCATTCAGACTGTAACTCATATTACCGGCTAAATAAAAGCAGATAGTGATACTGACTTCAAATTTGGGTTTAGTAGTCTTGATGTGAGCCCGATTTTAATTTCTTAAAGCTACAACCATCTCACGGAATTTTTGCACTACATCCATTTAGTCTGTTTAGCATACTAGTTCCTACCGTAAACATAGATAGGGAGAAGCTTACCTAAGATTTGGGTTTAATACATTCATTCATCTTTCCGCTTTCAATTTGTTCAGGCTGCAATCTTACAGTTTGTATGGGACGCTAGCGCCCAGATAAAACCAATTAAACTTAGCGCATAGATTTCAAAAATACCATGTAAAAAAGACTAGTACATCAAAGTAGTCAAATCTGAGGGGAGATTTACCCTACCTGCTTCTGTGTAGATTCTAGTGTGCCATACAGACTTGAGTACATATAATGCAAAAATGCCGAAAGAGAAGGTTATAGCTTGACCAAATTAAAAAGCGACCTCATAAATCAAGGTCTAGTCTGAACCCGAATCTATTCTTCGATACATAGTGATTTTTGATGTACCATGTATTTGCTGGAAGAAAAAAAAAATTGACGTATGTGCGCTTGGTCACTGGTGCACTTCCCGCTGAGGTTCATTGAACGGAGTGGTTCGGAGCCCACTTTAGCAAAAACTGTAGGTCCAGTCCTCAGTTCACCTCGTTTAGGACGATAATCACAATTCAATCAATCTCAATCTTACGGCTCTGTGTTATTCTTAACAAACATACTAAACACAAGTGTTATAGTAAAGCAACGATGTACTTCAGCGATATGACATGCACTTCGGAGTATTGTCATCGGGGACTGATAACATGTGCGTGTTTTTTTTTTTTTTTTAATTATGGCATCTAAGACTCAATCGGGATAGAGGAGGGGAAAAGAGTCGGCCGGAGCTTGCGTTTAAGGAATCCTTTCCTGATGTGACTGAGGAAAAACCTCAGCCCGGATGGTCGCCCGTTGGGATCTATCGCAGAACATCCCGAATATTAAGCCAGCGCTCTACCACAGCTATGGCCGTTCGATGTTTCTTTTTAAAATGTAGTGGTAGGACAGGAAATTCTGAGAATGACTAGTCTATTGTCGTGTGTTTAACAGACAGTACTAATGCTTATTTAAATACATTTTCTTAACAATACGTAGAATCGGTTTCCAGAACATTTATCAACCCCAAAGTTCTTTTGGGTGAACCAGGTTTGTTGGTTGTTTTAAACCTTTTGGATTGTTGTAAACCTTTTTCCACTTTTTTTTTTTTTTTTTTTTTCAAATTGATATTTTGATTTTTTTCTTCCTGGTAGGTGGCTGTGTGTAACTTGGCTTCTATCGCCCTCAATATGTATGTGAAGTCAGACAGGACATATGATTTCGTGAAGTTGAAAGAGGTATCAAAGGTGATAACGAGAAACTTGAATAAAATCATTGACGTTAACTTCTACCCTGTTCCTGAGGTAAGTTTAACAGTGGAATTGGTGGGAAACTGATATTGAATGAGATTTGCTCACAATTTTGTTATTTTAAAGAGACATTTAATTGGTTAAAAATTAACTTCCTTGGAAACTAATTTTTGTTACGTTTGCACATACTAAGAATCTTGCGTTCAGTTTTCAGCATGTTATGAGTTTATAGACACAGATCCTTTAACGACAATGTACTAAATTGTAATTCGGGTGGGAAGTTCTGATTCACATTTATTTCTAAACAAGTGTCTGAACTTCTTACATTTATTTGTCCTGTCATTTCAATGCAAATTTGTTATGCAGGCTTTTCATGGACGTGGTAAGCGCGCGCTAGCGATTTTGCTGAGTAAGCGATTGAAACAGGTATTTAAGTATTTCTGTTGGCTACTTACATAAATGCAAACAAAGTACGCGTCTAGTGCGCACATGAAAAGCCAGCCTGGTTCAAAAGCTTGTGATCACTTGTTTCTACAACTTGGCACATTGTACTGTAGAATTATATGGGCTGATAATAGTATTTCTGGATTTGGGGGGGGGGGGACACCCTGTTTATTACCATGCAACGAAATTTATTTACCTAAACTATTATTGAATTTTTATGGAGTATAAAATAGAGTTGTGTAAGATTTTTATGACAACCCTTTATTTTGTAGGCGAAGAGATCCAATATGAGGCATCGGCCGATAGGTATTGGAGTTCAGGGTTTGGCCGATGCCTTTATTCTGATGAGGTATCCATTCGAAAGTCCGGAGGCTCAAAAATTAAACATTCAGATTTTCGAAACCATCTATTATGGAGCTCTGGAAGCCAGTTGTGAACTTGCTGAGAAACTGGGGCCTTACGAAACGTATGAAGGATCACCAGTTAGCCAAGGAGTAAGTTTTATTTATTGTGTTTTTATTTCTGTGAAGGAAAACATCATGAATGACTGTAACGTGTATTTAGTGAACTGATGTTTACATTTGCGTTAAATTGTCTTGCAGTGTTAGCAGGATAGTAGCAGAAAGATCGACAGAGAAAAGAAAATGAAAATACTTTCTTTAAACGGGTACGAATTTCTTATGTCAACTGTTTTCACTGTTGCCAGGTAACACGGTCGGAAGATAATGTGAAAATTGATAAAAACACGATAAGAGTGCATACATGGTGAAATAATTCTTTTATATTAAGTCAGACTGTGTGATGTTAATTGTTTTGACAAGTTTTAATATAAATGTATAAATAGAAACCAGGATATACTTTTTTCCGCGGTTATGTAGTATAATTTTTTTGTAATTTATAAATCTTTCCTTTTGGGGTTCTTCTCCGATGAGGAAGCTGATGCAGCTTTGAAATCGATAACAATTGAGTAACTTCGTGGTAATTTGGTTAATGTTTACGAGGCTCAATAGCAGTGAGGTTTCCCGCCTTTTTCGTTTCACGTCAATTATTCAGAATTCATTGCAGGTAAACAAAATTTAATTTTCACAAAGTTCGTTTCGTGCTTCAATAATGAGTACAATCAACTTTATGTAAATGTTTAGTAATAACTTCAGGATTGTGTGCAGACACTTTTGGGACATGATTCTGTCTCAAAAGTGTCTGCACACAATCCTGAGTTTTCTGTTAATATTTAATTAAAACTAATTGTACTCGTTATTGAAGGACGAAACAAACTTTGGTCTGTGAAAGTTACATTTTGTTAACGTGCAATGAATTTTGAATAATTGACGTAAAACGAAAAGGGCGGGAAACCCCACCGCGATTCAGCCTTTAAGTGAAAATATACCACTAGCAAGAAGCTGACTCATAGGTCAATGTTTTAATTAGTGTATCTTCCCGCGCAAAAGTAACAGTATCAAAATTATAACTTACTTCTTTGAAATATGTATTATATATGGATTTTAGTGTGCTAAATTCTTTTTTAACCCTACCCTCAGGGGGAGAATGTACATTGCGTAATTTTGCCCTCTCAGTTTTCAAGTGGAAAAATTAGTATAAAAATAGGGAGTTAACGCGAGGAAATGTGGTAGTTTTATAGTGCTGATTGATAGCAATAGTTGTATTACCCGTTTACTTGGTATTTCCATTAACCCTATAAGCAGCATACGAATTATCATTAGCAACCTTGAAATGAAATAGCTTGAAAGCTCATGCTTGTGAATTTTTATATTAGGCAAGATAGATGTAAAGTGTTAATTGTAAATAATGTTGATGTTCATTCAGAATTAAAGGGGGTGTGTTGAATGTATGTTTCCAGATTCTGCAGTACGATATGTGGAATCTTCAGCCCACAGATTTGTGGAATTGGACTAGTCTGAAGGAAAAGATCGCCAAGCACGGGGTTAGAAATTCCCTTCTGATTGCTCCCATGCCAACTGCATCCACTGCCCAAATTTTGGGCAACAACGAATCGATTGAACCGTACACGTCTAATATCTATACTAGAAGAGTCCTTTCCGGCGAATTTCAGGTATGTAACCAAAAATCTAATAAACCAATTAGGATTCTTAATTCAACCTTTATCCATATTTAAAATATTCAGAATCTCAAATTGACCGTCTGGTATTGCATGAAGTATTAGAGCGGTCGTGCGGTTTACCTTCTACACCATTACTGTATTCATAAGTAGAAAATGGAAATTAGTTTATTATAGAGTGTAAAATACAAATAGTAATAACACGTGCAAACGTGCCTCCAACAAGTTCGCATTCGGGAAGTCCTGGGTTCGATCCAGTGGCCGCCCATCCTAACGTAGGTTCTTTCAGATTTTTCCTCAGTCACACTCAGCAAAAATCCTTCGACTTACTTTGGCAAACTCTTTCCTCCATCGTTTCCCCTACCCTATCCCGTCCTGAGATGGCCTTTAGGCATCTCAGGTTCAGGTCCTGAGAGGTGTATTTTGGTATAGAGAAATCTAAAATTGCTGTCTTCCGCAGAAACTGAGGAAGGACGATGTTATTAGTGTATTGAGAAATCAATTTTCGTGCCACGGCACGGTTTTTCAGCGAGGTTTATTTGTTCCTGAATTAGGTCACTTCACATCATTTCGCATTTTGACGAAACTAGTTGTTTGTAATCGTCATAGCGTTAGGCGCTTTGGAACCAGGGAGGATGGAAACTTATGTTGGAGAAAGTTTGTAACTGATCATCTCAAGCAAGCAAACAAAAAAAAAAAAATGCTTTTGTAAAAACATTTTTAATATTTAAAATTTGAAAAAAAAAAACAGTAAAAGGAATTATTGTCTTTGATATTGATGTGTGATTTTATCCAAAATAAATAATTACCGTAAAAATCTCTGCCTTTAACGGTGTAGATCACCCCACCATCTTGGTATGACCTTTCCGTTGATTTACATGCGAATTTTCTCTCATTTTATTGCTCTCAGAAGTATAATTCAAGTTCCGCTTCACGAAATTTGTCTTGTAGAGTTTTGGTTTCTGAAGTTTCTTTAAATATATGAGGATAATGTATTATTAACAGTACCGTATAAATCACAATTGTCAACGGAAAATCATACTGTTCGTGTGTAAAATATTGCATTTCTATAAAACAGCATGAATCAAAGAAAACATGACGAAACACTAAGCGAAAACAAAAGTTAAAAATTACGCTCCTGAGAGATAAGACTAGTAAAATAATTTCTATGCAAATCAATGGAAAGGTTATGCCAAGATGGCAGGGGTGATCTACGCCGTTAAGATATGAATACCTAGTTTTATTTATATTAGTAAGCTTAGATACACTGCTGTCAAACAAATAGCCCTCCATCAGATTTTGTTGTTTGGCAGTACAAACATTCCTTAACTGAGGATCGTATTCCAGAGACTGTTCTCACTGTATTTTATGCTAATTCACTGTTGATTGGCATACTGTGAATTTTGTGTATACTATTATTCGTTGTTGAGAAGTAATTGAAACCTGCATCAACAATACATTACGTAATTAGAGATTTGAAATGCATCAGATCGTGTAATGTGGTAGTCAGCTTAACTTTCCATCCATTGATTCCTGATTAGGATGAGTTAGTAGTAGAGACTTTTAAATATAATAATGCAGGAAGGAAACATGTTTAAGCTTTTACTGGCCAATAATTGTTTAAAATAAATGGTTGTTTTTAGTTACTATTTTAAAATATTTCATTACTCTTGCTAGGTAGCACTGAGGATAAAAGATTGAAGTAAAAAATGATGATAAAATGTTTGCTTTCTAGAATTGTTTAGTAGTTAAGAATGTCAACTTTTTTATATATAGTTATTGGGATCCATGTAGTGCCAGATTTTATATTGATATGTGCCTTAGTGATAGCGGGAAGGGATCTGATTAGAACTGGAAGCATTTAATATATAATCAATAGGCTTCTTGATTGGTTTTACTGTAGGATCTCTGATATACACCAGTCCTGGATATGTTGTTTTATTAGTTAGTTTGATGGCTTGAGTAAAGTATACCAATGAAATCCAAGAGTCTGAGTTGAGATGGTGAAATGTATTAGCGAATCTTGGTTATCCGAAATTTGGAATCATTGTTATCCATTAGGGTATAGAGGATGCCATCTGTAACAGGGATATAAACCTACATGTCTAAATACTACTTGAGAAGCAGTAAAATAAAGTATACGTTGCATAACCTAACTTTGTTAGTAATTATCTGTACCTACAGAGGTTTGATGTAGCCGGCCGGGAGGTCGAGCGGTCTGCGGCGGTAGGCTATCGACTCAACGGTCCCGGGTTCGAGTCCCGGCAGGGGCATGGGTTTGGATTTTAACACTTAACAGCTAAAGGCAAATCGTGACGGGCCGAAGTCGAAAGCTACTAAACTGGCCCATATAAAAATAAAGTTTTTTTTTTTTTTTTTTTTTTTTTTTTTTTTTTTTCTTTCAGAGGTTTGATGTACAGAAGAAAATCGGAAGTTGCCTCCATTTCAACTTTGGTAATTGTGATTAGTTTAAATAGGTTCGCTTGGAACGAGACTAGTCCATATCAGCAATTGATTTGACTGCACGCCAACATTTCGTTTCGGACGTCTTTCATTAAAACTCAAACCTGGCACTCCATCCCCTCTGTTACGAATCGCAACAACGTAACGATTAGTATAATCACTGCAAGTTTCGCCAATTCATAGAGCATCATCATCAGGTGTGAAGATAGGGTAATAAAAACAGGGATTAATGAAACCTTCCAGAGTTGATCTTTGTCACCGTTGAAAGAAAAATGGCGGCTCTTTTTTATGTCTTTCTTACGTTGTTAGTTTTCCCTGAGTCATCACATGAATCAAAGTTGTACTTCCTTTTTTATATATATATATATATTTCGGCAGAAATGCGAGTTAAATTTGCTCAATAGGTGAACAGTCTTATCTGTTGTGGTGGCTTCATCTTCTTGAATTCCTGGGTTTCGTAACATATGGTTTAGTTCCTAGTTGTGCATGATGTAATCGTGTAGTTCAAAAAGGCAAGTTGTATGACAACGTCTCTTTTATGTTAACTACGCTTTCTATAGTAATTCCAACACTATATACACACTGCGATCCGTTGTAGTCTAGATTTCAAGTGTTATAGAAGTTCTCACGTTAAGTTAGAGAAGAGTAGCAATTCCTGTTCGAGATGTTGTCCATATTCCATCCCATTAATAGCAAATACACAACTTATAAGACAACACTAGTTCACTGGCACCTTTGACGTAAAAGTATTTATTAAATTCATCCATCTTCACATCGGATAACTCAGTCTTACAGAAGAGATACCCTCTACAAGACGGGCCGCGGTGGCTCAATTGAACAATCTATACCAGACATTGGCATATACTTATTTCGTGTACAAAGCATATCGTAGTGTTTAGTAGTCTTCCTTTAAATACATTTTACTTAAAATGTAGTGTAATACGCATTTAGTACTAACTGTTGTCTTATCGTAACGGGATATATGATCTGAGTAAATCAAAACTTCTAAACATCTTAACATGCATTGTTGGTAGTTACCGTTCTCAAAATAAGCTAAGAACTAAACAGTGTTACCCAATCCTATCTATAATAATCACTAATATACTGCAGTGCATTCCAGAGTACTTCATTGATCTACCTTCTTCTGTTTCAGGTTGTTAACCACCATCTTTTGCGAGATTTGACTGAACGTGGATTATGGGATGAAGATATTAAACTTAAGGTCATTTCACAGGGAGGATCAATTCAGGTGATTTTTTTTTTTTTTTTTTTTTCCCTAGACTTTATACCCAATATTAGGAATTCTTACAAAATGAAAATTGAATAAATGTTGTGTGTCTGTGGAATTATTCAATATCTATATTAGCAAGACAATTCGTGAAATGTCAGCGATTCACTTTTGTGACAGTGAAACATATTAAACCGTTTATTATTATTCTGAAGTGAGAAATATTGCCTTATTTTTATCGTTCTTGTGATTGAAAAAAAAAATCAATCTGCAAGAACTAGTGTTAGGTACTTAGGTTTTATTATTTCAATAATTTCATTTACTTTCAATTTAGATTAGAAATGTATTTAGTTAGTAAGACATTTGGAATAAACCAAGTTGTTTCGAGACACACCTCTCTCTCTCTCTCTCTCTCTCTCTCTCTCTCTCTCTCTCTCTCTCTCCAGTAGAAATTAGTTGGATTGCTTCAAACAATTAGACAGACAATTAATCTTAAAAGTACAATGCTCCAAGGTAACAGATAAGAAAGAGAGCAACCAAGGTAATGGGATAAATTGTTATTCCCAAGTGTATTTTTATTTACGTAACAAGTTCCTGTATAACTCCGATTCGACCTTGCTTCACACAAGAACTAAGCATTGTTATGTGTTAACTTTCTCAGTGTGACAGACCGACACGTGTTCTAAAACGATTAAGGATATCAATGTTAACGCGTGAATTTTAAAACAAGAAGTGTTCTAAATTGTTATCAGCAAGTTTCTCCCATCAGAAACTACAGACAGTCTCTTCGATTAGAAACAGAAAGATTAAAAAAAAAACTTCCATATTTCATCTGCTCCACTTGCTTCCATTTGCGCCACTTCTATCACAACGATGGCGAAGTGATTAAGCCTATCTCCGTCAGACAACTGTCTTCAAGCTATAACAGTTAGTCGATATTTCGAACTTTGAATAATCGTTCAAACACGTTTGAACATACTCGCATAGTGAAAGTTTACTTCAGTGACATTTAAGTTCTTGTATACGAAGTGCAAACTGATAGACAGAACAAAACATTTGAAAACAGCACTGCCCCCGGAAAGTTCCCCGCTGTTCGAGGGGAGGGGTGACACTTTAAGACAAAATTTTCTTACTCCATATACGATACGAGCATGAAATTATAAATGCAGCATCAAACAGATTCACCATATTACACAAACAAAACAACACAAAAATGGTAAATGAAAGGTGGGCCCATTTCAGTAAAATGTCTACTATTAGGGCCCTTAGAAATAATATTTCTTAAAGGCTTTAAGACTTGTCATTATTGTCCCCTGAATTAACCTATCAAGGATGAAACTGGCCCATCATATAATTTCGAATAGATCTGAAAATCATTTAAGGGGCCCCTGCTGCCCCATCTTCTGAACCATATATTTTCCTAGGATGAAGTAGAAATGTAATCTGGGCCCTACTTCAGTTAAGTTCCCAATTGGGCCCCCACAAGTAATAAACATGTTCATTAAGCTTTTAATCGTGTCAGATATGGGCCCAGAGTTTAACTTGTTATGAGTGTAAAAACGAAGTCCTAAATGCCTGTTTTATCCCCACAAAAATAATAGCCGGGGTACTTGTTACAAACATACGTTAAAGTGTAAAACTATATTATTGTGTTAATTGAATTGTATTGATAGCAGTACATTCGTGTGAGAGGCTCAAAAGAAGATATTACTTCACATAAGTCTCCTCTTAATCTCAACAAAGCGACAAAGTTTCTAAAATATGGTTGTGGTCTACATTCGATAAAGAGGTGTGATCGAAGCTGAATAGCGATTTCGTACTATCACGAAGAAGAAGAAGAAATGAAGTTTTCGCTTTAGAATTAGAAAAACAACTTTTTTTTTTCTAGGGGATCCAAATATTAATGCTTGTCCCCCCCACCACCAGGAAAAATTCTAAGTTACGGCGCTGGAGATACATTAGTACTTATCAACAGTTTCAGGCAAATAAATAGTATTTAGAGGCGATATGCAAGTCAATCAAGTATTTATTTATTCGGATTTATCGTTGTGTAATTTATTTTCAAGTCTGCGGGTAAATTGAATTTATTTATAGCCTTTAGGCATCCCAGACTCAGGGAGAGGATGTTGAAAGGTAGTTGCCAGGACCTAATTTGTAGGCACTATTCCGAAATTTGCCTGGTGAGACAGGATAAAAGGGGTCAGCATAGGCGGCCACTGGGATCGCTCAAGGTCCTTCCGATAGATAAGCTAACTCTACCACTGAGCAACTAAGTCAGCGGTTAGATAGATAAAACTGCCGTGGCACTTCAAATGCTACATAATTAGAAATCTAAATAATAAATTGTTACAATTAACTAATATAAGTACTATTTTTCTATTGAAATGAATTGAATAAGGGTTTATACAGGTGGATATACGGTTTATGTACCTTTGTTAAACTCCCAAAATCAGAACTCAAGAGTTTTGCCCTCTTGAATAAAAGGGACGCGGTGACTCAATAATAGAGCGCTCACCTCTGGTGCTTGGGGTTCTCGGTTCGATCCCTGCTCTTGCCATGTGGGCTTTCGGGTGGACAAACAGGTTTCTTTTTTTCGTTTTCTCCCACATTCTTCATTTCACCAATTCTTTCATCTTCATGCATCTGCCCTGAGCCAGAGTTGCCTAAAGACCTTAAATGAAAAATTCAAATCTTTAGAACAAAATTTGCAACTCTGTCATAAAATGGCTTTTTTTAATGTTGCGTAGTTAACTGTTTCTGCTGTCTAGTGATTTTATATACAGTAGGAGTTGATAAGATGTTCATAAAAAAAATGGTGTATTTTCACTTAAAATGCAGAACCACTTTTCCAAAACGCACCATGACTATACTGCACATCGCTTCAAATAGTGATTTCATTTGTTTTCCATTTGAAAAGTACTGGAAACAGAGTGAGAGCAAGGATAAGACTTACGTAAGAAAACAATTTTTACATATTTATGTCCTTAATTAACTATAATTATAACAATTTTTAAGAAATAAATTGTTCTGAAAACCTGTTTCTGAGTTCTGTTTGTTACGCGATTTTACTTGGAAATAAATGACAAATATGGGTTATGAAAAATAAATGTCCGGTGACGCTTTTACCCTCTCCTTTTCATGAGATATGCAATTTTGCATTTTTATTATTATTATTTTAAGCTTGTCAAGTTATATTTACTGTATTGTATATAATTCGATTTACCCGGTCATTTCATTATCGTGTCAAGGGTGCAGTCCCGTAGTGATTAGAATAGGAGCGTAAACTGAACGTTTAGAAGCCAAATTACAGATGGCGGTTTCTCTTTTAAAAGTATTAATGAAACTAGTATCCACAAGCGGTGCTGGTTATCTAATGCGTTTAGGGGATTGTAATGAATATTATTGGTGTGAGAGTTTATTTACTCACACCTTGACAGCACATTCGTAGTCATGTACATATCCGATCGTATCAAAATGTTTTAAAACCTGAGAAGTTTCCTCCTGACTTACCAAATGTCTTTGACGTGTACATTTTTGTTTACTTAACGTTGTATGTTACTGTAACACTGTTTTGTTTCTTTCAGAATATTGAAGGTATTCCGGATGATCTGAAGGCTCTCTACAAGACAGTTTGGGAAATTTCCCAGAAGACAGTCATCAAGATGGCAGCTGATAGGGGACCCTATATTGACCAGAGTCAATCTTTAAACATCCACATTGCAGAACCAAATTACGGGAAACTAACATCCATGCATTTCTATGCTTGGAAAACTGTGAGTCTCATTATTATTATTATTTATTAGTGGATGTGTAACAAAACTAATCATACTCTTTACTTGTGAAGTCTGTGAAAACTTACCTATAGTAACAATTTTTTGGGCCTAACTTGAAATAACTTCCTCTTTTCAAACCAATCAGGTTTATCAAATCTTATTTCATTATTAAATTAGGCAAAAAACTAGTTACCATATGTTGAGTTGGATGAAATGGTACCATAAAACAAAATAAATACTTGATCCACAAAATTCCAATCGTAGTTAACCGAATGGTGACCCAAGAAATTGGATCGGTATTTCCTTGTGTTGCCCCATTACGAATACATTTAAAGATTTTTTTTTTTTTTTAAACAACGCACTAGCTCCCAAGAATCGTGGGACTGGTGTTTACGGAGTCACATTTCGATGCAATGAGCAATACATTGGTATGACAAAAAGAAGTACCAAATATATGAGAGTTGCAAAAAAGTACTTGTCCGGTTTCGGGACTATCCCAGCATTAAAAAAAAAAAAACTCTTGCCACGATTTTTTTTGGACGTAAGTCAGACTGATATATATATATATATATAT
>JAGDQP010000828.1:128616-140896 GCA_022664845.1 Lepisma saccharinum
GGATGGGTGACCGTTTCAGCACTCCAGATGGTGTTGCCTGTGCGGCGTCCACCCAGCGTCGTGAGGCAAATTGGGGAGCTACCTGAATAAAGAGGTAGCGATCACAGTGAGAGCTTCGGCTCTCCTCTCCCAACCCGTCTGGTCAGCGTGGGAGCAGTAGACCACCTCCTCCCTCCGGGAGAGGCCTCATCCACTAGTGGATTGAATATGGCTGTGTATTATTATATATATATATATAAAGACTGACGGAATGATCGTCGGGTTGTAAATAATACACAACGCATATCGGAAAAGTTTTATTATTAAAATATTATTATTCACTCTTCATGAATTGGTTATTTTCCATGAATGATCAGTTGTTTTTAGTTTACTGATACTATTCTTGGTCACACTTTGGTAAACACAGCCTTTACCCTTACTTTCTTATATCTGTTTCGTTGTATTATTCGACGTACCATTTGCGTGGCGTGACCGACGGAAACCAGAGAACTCCATTTTTAGGATGGTCGGCATCGATGGTCTATCTTGGAACCTTCTGATTACAAGACAAGCACACTACTAAACGTTCTACGTCATCGGTACAGTCATTATTGGCAATATAATCATGTGGTTTTAATTATTAGCGTTGAAAATTACGTAATATTGCTCGGTCAAGTATGAATTTTTGTTTAGTGGTACGGCAGCCTAAAATTTTGAGAGCCCCTGCCGTCGTTTGTGTGATTAGACCTTCCATCTTCTCTCTACCTGAGCTTTTTTTTAATACCGATCTTGTTTACCCTATCCAACTGAGGGAGCCGCGGTGGCTCAGTGGTAGAGCGCTTACTTCTGATGCTTGGGGTCTTCGGTTCGATCCCAGCTTACGCCATGTGGTGGACAACCACCGTGCACGTGGGTTTTGTCAGGGTTCTCGTTTCCTTCCTCTTTCATCATTGCACTAATTCTTCCATTGCAAACAGCCTGATCTAAAGGTCTAAAGATAAAATTTTATTGTGCAACCAAAGATGTCATAATGCTCCAATTGTCTAACAAACTACAAAACATAAATAAAATTCCTAATATTATTGAATAGTCGTCTGCGTGGCCTAGTCGCGCTCTCCTGCAATGCTTGCGGTCGCAGGTTCGATTCCCGATGTGGAGGCTCAAAATTTTGTGTGTTGACCTACTACCATCGTGGGAACACTTGGGAAGCCACTTAAATAAAGAAGCAGCGGAGTGTGATAATGAAAATCAGACGAAGAGTCGATGCACTTAACCGTCTGTTTGAACGTAATACAACTGTCTGAGAGGCCAGGACACTTATGGGGTTGTCGCGACCATGACGTCAAATGATGGAACATTGACGCGCTGTGTTCTTAAAACTGATAGAACTGAGAGGCAGAAAACTAACTAAAATATTTCGAAATGTACTTAATTGGCTGTAACAATCTTCAGTATTGCATAAAAGAATCCTATTTTTGCGCGATCGATTTGGAACTCAGTCCGAATTTATAAAATATTTTAACTAAATTTGGTTCCTAGAAATGTTTTATTTATTAACTTACAATTGCGTTATTCTTCAGCGTCTCAGGTAGATGAAAGTAAGTTGTTTTGTGTGTGTCCAAGAATATACCATCACTTCGGGAGCACCCTATGCAACTATTAATATTTAATAGTGATTGAACCGCTCGTTGGTGCGGGGGGGGGGGGGAATAAATTTAAAACTTCGAGAAGTGCATTCGTTTTTACAAATTTGCAGAAGGTTCTACAGCGTTGTATTCGACTAAACTTTGGACTCCAATGTCATCGGGACTTTCACCAATGAGCGTATCTACCCCGAAAACTGTGGTTTGGATAATTTCCATCGTTTTAGATTATTTGTACATGTTACCCCGATTGTAATCTGGGTACCAAGTTTAATTGAAATTGCTCCAGGCGTTCCAGAGTTATGCTGGAACATACATCAATTTTTATGTAATTATGTAGATAACATGAATTCAGTGATTTTCTACACATTTTGTCCTTCATAAAGATGAAATTAATTTTATGGGCGGTAACAGCACTATGGCTTACGCCCGTCCCGTATGTTTGTCCTTGTTTAAATGTGCTGATATTGGTCATACTGAACGCAGACTTGAAATAAAATATTTGTATTTATATAATGCCCTATTATTATTATTATTATAGTGTTACATGTTTCTTGTATTGGCTTACGGAACTCGCAAGTTCATCGCCACAGTAACAAACATTCTCCATAGGATTCTATCCTGAGCAAGATCAAGCCAGTTTAACATCACAAACACCTACTTCTCGAAGATCCCTTCTAATATTATCCTCCCAACGTCGTCTCGGTCTTCCCAACAGTCTCTTTCCCTCCGGTTTACCAACCACGATGGAATATAATAGTTTTTCTTCCAACCGAGCTACATTGTCTGCTCACTTTAGTCGCGACGATTTCATTATACTTACAACATCGGGTGAGTCGTGAAGTTCTTATGTAATCTCCTCCATTCTCAAGTCATTTCGGCCCGTATGTCTTTCTCAAAACCTTATTTTCAAACATACGTAAATTTATGTTCATCTGCTAGGGTCGTACTCCAATTTTCGATACCGTAAATTTTTACCTGCAGAATACTGTGCTCTGTATATTTTCAAAGAGTTTCTGGACTGAATAAAAGCATGCGTTGCCCGATACTAAACTACTTTTTATTTCTTCCCTTACCTCGTTTTTGCTTGTTACATGTGCTCCCAAGTATTTAAATTTGCTTACTTTTTCTGTTCTCATTCTTAATTGTTATGTACCTATTTCCGTTATTCCCGGTGTTTCGGCTCGTTATCCTGTATTTTGTTTTTTCTATGTTCACCTGTAGACTTCTCATCGCACGCTTCTACTAAGACATCGGTATTACTTTGTAGTGCCTCTATATCTTCCCCTAGTAAATCTACATCATCCGCGTACACGAACAGTTCATTCACCGTTAGTCTCGTTTTGTCCTCTTTTTTATTTTCTGAATCCCGTATTCTAACTCAAAGTTAACAGTAGTGGTGACAAGGCATCACCTTGTTTCAATCCGTTGCGAATCTTGAAACTGTGACATATTATTACCTATTCGTACTCTGCTTATGTCACAAGTTGAATAGGTTTCTTCGGAATTCCAAATTCTAACAAGATATTGTATAGTTTTTTTTTTCCCCCCCTTTTGATAAGTCATATACTTAGTCTGGTAGACAGTCCCATTGTATTTCAATTTCTTCTCGTCTCAAGGTTAAAATCTTGTCTAGAGTGGATCTATTTCTTCTAAATCCACATTGGCATTTACATGTGTCCTAAAAAAACAAAATTATCCTGTATTTTGTTAGTGTCAACCATTAATAACAAAAAAGTTTTCAATAAAAATTTCTTTTGATTTCAGGGTTTGAAAACTGGCATGTATTACCTTCGTACGAAGCCAGCAGCTAATGCAATTCAGTTCACTGTCGATAAGACGAAACTAAACAAATCTGTTGCTACTGCTACGAATGGTAACAGTCCGGCTCAAAAGAAGAAAGCTGACAATATGGCGGCCATGGTGTGCTCTTTGGAAAATAAAGACGAGTGCTTGATGTGTGGATCTTAATGTCTTTGCAAGACGAAACCATGTTCCTTTCCTTTGTGTATGAGTGATTATTACATATCAACTAAAGTGTATGAATTAAGTGGTAGTTTGTAGTTTTTTTCTGGAGGGTATGTTCATTTCATTTTAGGTTCTAGTATAGTGCTGCAGGTTTAGATCTGTACATCGACTATATTTATATTTTATTTTACTTTGAATCTTGTTTGTGAACTTACACTGATGTTCGCTGTGATAAAAACTGGCTCGATACTGCCAATATCATGTTTATATATCATTTTTGTGTCGCATTTTTTTTAAAAAAATGCACTTGTAAGTGTCAGAGTTTAAATAACTAAGAATACTGGACAATTTGCTGCATGAGTATTCTTGACGCTGTTGTTTCTTGTTAGGTGAGTTGTAGAATGCGCGTGCAGCGATCACGAACCACTCGTAAAGCACTCGTGAACTTTCTGTAAAGATATTTACGTGTGAGTGTATGGTTTCATAGGTCAATTGTAATAATATATCTATACATAAATATGAACGTAAGATGGTTAGTGTTTAGCGATTCTCTAAAAGTTCAATACTTTGTTTTGTATTTATATTTAGTCAGGCAATGAATTTAGACATTTCACATTCCCTGATTTAGTAACTTGACAAGATTTATTTCTTCTGTTTGTGATGATTAAGAAATACAAAGTATGTTTCCTTTATATGGAACGTTTCCAATGTAATGACTCATCTGTTCATTCCATCATCGTTTTTGTTTTGATAACGCTATTCTGTTTCTTTACTGCTGAATTATCCGGGAGGTTCTGTTGTAAATTGAATCTTTTTGTGAGGAGAGTACGGCTAATAAATGTGGGCAGAGCATGATGCTGATCACATCACCGTATGGTTCCAAAATATATGAAAGCTTTGTACTTTTAATAGAAGAAAAAATTGAAAATCAATTTTCTTTGAGTGCTACTGTAACATCACGTACCCCTAAAGATAGTTATTTAAAAGAATGATAAAATTATTGTAAGAATTTTCAGCATTTCACTTCCTCGTTTCTATTTATAAGTTTAATTGACCTATGTGTCGTTAATTATTTTCTTTGTCAAAAGAATTATATTCTAGAGATGTTTTAAATTGAAATTTATGTAACTTTTGGCCAGTAAATCTCCATATGTGAGTATCTTATACATTTCTTTAGATCTTTTTAATTGGATTATAAACGTGTGAAATATATTGAATATTGTGATAACTTATGCGTTTTATTTCTAACAAGTAAGGCCATGACATCTGGGAAAAGAGGCAGATCCTCTGCGCGAGATAAACGCTCTCCACTCGTCTTTTCCGTCATCAAAGTTTTTTTCGTGTGATTATTTCGTTTAGTAAGCAGGATGAGATGTTAAATATGAATTTTATCTTCCCCCCCCCCCCTCAAAAAAATAAACAGGGGATCCACACCCTTTAAATACGTTCCTGGCGGAGAGTGCTGTGATGTGGGAGGTCCAGCCCCTATCTCTGCGTGCCCCAAAATAGTCTACCGCAGACCTCCGAATCTCAACACGATTCTCACCAGAACTGGACCAATTCCGCCCCCACAAACCTGGCAAGTGCAATAGACCCCGCTGTAGAACCTGTCCTATTTTTGATCTCAGTCTAACCTTCGAACATCCTGTCACTCACAAGTACTCTTTCCGACACTCTGGTAGTTGCGTATCTTCCAACCTCATTTATCTCCTACTCTGTAACGCCTTCTACGTTGGTGAAACCCAAAATTTTCCTAACAATCCGCATCAACAACCATCGCTACTCATCCAAATCACAACTTCCAAACCCTTCTCATACCTGAACACACTTCCTATCACTGCTGCACCTTTGACGAAACCTTTCGAGTCAGCATCCTGAACCCTGACTCACCTACCACAGTTAGAAAGAGATGGGAGCAGACGTACATCTCTATCCTTTCCGCCAACCATGAACCCGGCCTCAACTGCCTGTAACTCCGTGCAGCGCAGTGTCGTCGTCTTCGTTCCTTCTGTAGTTTCACTTTTATTCTATTTTTCAATATTGTTTCTTTGTTCTCCTCCATTATTACTATTCCCCTCTGATTATCCTCTTATTCCTTTAGGTATCTCTTACCTACTCCTAGTAGCCTCCGCACTTTCTTCTCCATTTGGTGTTTTCTCCGACCCATTTAGTAATTTTCCCGCCTACATAATCTGGCCACACTGTTATCCAGCGTCAGTTGGTACTATGGCGTATCCTTAACCCAAGTCCCGCACCTGTCCGCTCTGTCTCCTACGATGTGAAAAGGCTTTTGCGAAACAATCGCTTTTCTTTTGTTTGTGAAGCTCCTGTACTTCTGTCTCAATATTTTACTATGTAAGTACTTTTTTTACCATCTTATAAATATATATATATATAATGGTAAAAAGGTACAAAACAAGGATACATTGCCAGTTGCTTTGTACGACACAAATAGTCCCAAATGGAAACCCTCCAGATTTCGGTGTTACATGGCCGAGGTGCCTTTAATCTGACTCTGGAGGACATATATGATGTGAACGGAAGACTTTTGGCCACAGTCCACTTAAAACACACAACTGAACATGCCCAGCTCGAATCACTAGTGTGAAGCTGTGGCCAAAAGTTACGATATACTAAACATCACTGCTAGTGCTTAAGTGCATAACTAGCGTGGCTACACTTCTGGTAGTCGAAGCCACAACCCTTAGGAGGCGTACGTGAACGAACACTTTTAGGTTTTCCAAGTCTGGACAGAACAAAAGAAAGAAATTCAAAATCATTTCATTTTGCCCTATTATGAAATAATGATGAAAATAGCTCTAAAATATTTTCTTAAGTAGAAAAAAAAACAACTAAGTTTCCCATTTTCGAAATAGCGTAGCGTAATAAAGCCTGAACGAGGTAAACAAGGAATAATTATTAAACATAACACAAGAAATTTCAAAAAGGTCTACATATTAGACAGAGGACAAAAAAGAAATGTGTGATATGGAAGAGTACTTTTTCAAGCAAAACTATTTTTTGTTTTGATCTAGGATAGTTGGACAGGTTAAATGTGTTACTCCGTGTTCTAACATGCCTTCGGCCCGTACTACAGCCACAGAAAAATGGTCCTCCTGCTTGGGAAGTCGAAAAATGTGAAATTTCGTAAACTTTGGGCCAAATGCACATTCCTACATTTAAACCGCATCGGCTATTTAAAAAAAATCCTCCCTACTGTTCATCCAACACAGATGGGAGGATTTAACGGTAAACTAACAAATAATGCAGATGTGTGGGAAGCCTGAAGAACAAATCTGAGGGTTCGAACCCCCACAGCAGACAGTTGAATTTTATCCGCCATAGGCTTGATGGCTCACCAATGTTTTAACGATGGGTTTGCAAACTTGTAAGTTTACGTGTTATTTGGGCTAGCAGGTAAGCACTAGTGTTTTTGCCTAATCCAAATTATTCCAAGCGATAACGGATTATGTAGTTTTTTGATAGAGAAATTACCATCTAGTTACTCCACATGTGTTATTCTTTTAATCTGTCGCAGACCACGTGTTTGGTTCCTCCTGCGGGCTTTAAAGGCAGGTTCTATCTATCCGTCCGCCCGTGGAGGGAAATTTGAATTAAATGACACAAGAAACTTGCAATTACCAGGATATAATAGTAATTACACACGGGGAAGCCGTGTACATATCCAGAAGATAGGAAGGCAATACTTCATACCCTATTAACACGAATGTCGCGTTGCTCTTGCGACAACCAGATGAAACCATCTTGTGAAAATTTATCTGTTCTTGGATCGTTTTAACTCGTAAGGAGGGAGGGAGATGGCCAGAATGTACTCTTTAGGTTAATGTAAAGCAACGATCTCCAACAAAAGATGGCAGCACTACCTCCGTATATGTCTAATGGATTTTTGTCGAACGATATTTCAATGCTGCTCCTACAAATTCAAGCCTAAAGTTCAAACTTTCAGGGAAGAAAGTTCATAACCAATTCAAGAGTTACATCAATGCAGATTTTTTTTTTTTTCATTGTTGAAATAACTATTGTTGTGAATAACAAAACAACCAGTATTCGATTTGTAGCGGAGGATGGTTGGGATTATTCCCCTCTCGGCAAAAAATCTTCTCTGGTACTTTTTATAGATATATACCTCTAACCTGGGATATGGACGATCCTAAAATACCGGATAATACATATCTCACTATCCCCCCCCCCCCTCTGGAAATTGCACAAATCGAACACTGCATATAACGATGAAACTCAACAATGAACAAAAAACAAAAAAAATCGGCGTTGATGGAACTTTTGAATTGGTTATGAACTCTCTTTCCGGAAAGTTGAATTTCTAGGAGCAGCAAGGAAATTTCGTGCAACGCTAAGAATACATTAGATATGTACGGAGGTAGTGCTGCCATCATTTGTTGGAGACTATTTTACATTAATTAACCTTAATATATAAATATCGCACCCCGGCAATAATAATGTCACAACTCCAAAGAAGTTAATTTTGAGAAAATTGGAATTGAAAGTTTGAATGATGAAAGAATGGTAACAATATTGCTTAAATAGTTTTTACATTTCAAAGTTTTCTCTTGCCGATCAGCGCCATTATTGTGAAATATTTGCAGACAAATTGGTTTACATCCCATTTATTTAAATAGAATGAAATTGCGAAAAATTACTTGGGACACAAACATAAATTACACACTTAAATACAAGGTAACCAAAAAATTCTTGCCGTTGTTGACGTCTCATGAGAAGACTTCATCACTTATATGAAAATAAGTGTGTCAGGTGCTGGAAAAGGGATCGGGGTGGGAAAATTGACCGTGACCAAGACAGGCGCTTTGCGAACTTATAGCAGTCATTGCTCGAGTAGTGGCGAAGACAAATGGAGATGTCGAAGCAGCTCGTTCAGAGTAATGCCCCCCTCCCCAAAGGAAGTAGGGGATTCTCTGGAGTTGACGTGAGTCGAAATAAATCGACTTTCCGTATAACTACAATGATAAACGTAATTATTGCAATAACAACCAATGACAGTCTCTTTTACTGATAGAAAAAAAAAATCACGAAAAGTTTGTTGAAATGTATGTAATTTGCTTGTTATGCAATCTTGCGTCGACTTTTAAAAGAATCGTTGCGCAAAGGAAATCTGAGATATCGAATTACCACAAATATATTGTTACTTGCTGTAAAGTAATCCCATTCAGGCTTATTTTGACTTACCTTAAGAGAATTCCCCTACTTCCTTTGAGGGATCCATTGCATAATTTTGAAATATGCATTTTTTGGATACAGCATGTTTTATAAGTCTTTGAAGGTACGGCATCACGCCGCCTCAGTTCTACTGTTAATGGCATTGGAAATATCAAACTAGAAAGCTGTGGTTCTCAACGTATTTTAATCGGATCCATCATATGACCTGACACGAACTATGTCTTGCGTGCGCTAAGCTTGGCTTGTTCCTTTTTTTTTAAATAAATATTGAGTGGAATTATTTCAGCCAGCAAAAACACGGTCGTGTCAGAAGTTTTGCGGGAGACATAACAATTCATGTCATTTCAACAGGTATGCCGCGCCATACCAGGTTGACAGTAACACTTTCGGCAGCATATACTGCCAAAATGAAGCTATCGTGTACTCTCGATGATCCTTACTTGTTTTCTTATTTTCATGTCAGGAATCTCATGACGTGTTTTCCTCAGTGTTCTGCAACACCCTGTATATAATATTGAGCTTGGTTGCTCAATTCAATATACAGATCTTTAATTAAATATGTCAATTTTCCTAAAGTCCGACTTGACGATAGTAGGCTAATAATTTTATTGATCCATAACTTGGAGATTTATAGCCACCAGCAGTTAACATTTGTCCAAAGACATAGCTCGCAGTGAACTATTAAATCCACATTTCAGATTTTCTAAACCCGTTTTATGGTTGGGAAGCATTATTTATTTGTTGGTTCGTTTTCGGTTTAATCTAAAATGAATCTAACTTTCAGTTTTTTTTGTTGTTGTTTTTTTCATTTGTTCTTGCTGTGTGGCCTATTTCTATTTTATTTTTTTGAGTTATACACATCTTGGACTGTGCAATTGCACATCCTGTAAATAATAAATTTAAAATCGAAGACGACAGTAGGTTCTGATGGCATACCCTCATATGTAGTTAAGGGATGTGTTGATATATTTAAATATCCCCTATTGATAGCATTTAACTTATCCCTAAAAACATGTACTTTCCCCGACAAATGGAAATCTGCCCTGGTTTGTCCTATCCCAAAATCTAATAATAGTAGAGACATTAATGATTTCAGGCCAATTGCAATATTACCAGCTTTTGCAAAAGTATTTGAACAGATCTTATACAAGAGAATTGGTAATCATATTCAACCAGTTATTTCAACTAAGCAGCATGGCTTTGTTTCTAAGAAATCCACGGTAACAAACTTAGCACTTGTTACGGACTACATAGCAAATTCGATGGACGAAGGCAAACAAGTTGATGTGATTTATATTGACTTTGAGAAAGCATTTGACAGGGTTAATCACAATATATTACTAGAAAAATTAAATCACTATCACTTCTCACCCACTCTGATTAGGCTCCTCTATTCGTACTTAACAAATCGCAAGCAATCAGTTGTCTATAAAGAATACAAATCATATGAATATTCTGCACTCTCAGGAGTTCCTCAAGGTTCGAACCTAGGACCTTTGTTATACCTCTTATTTGTTAATGACCTTCCTGATTGTGTGTCTGATAATGAAAAATTGTTATTTGCAGATGACTTTAAAATATATACAAAAGTCGACTCTATCGGAGACTGCATAAGACTTCAGCAAAGCTTAGATAATATTGCAAACTGGTGTGCTATTAATCAACTTGGAGTCAACATAAGTAAATGTAAAGTGTTATCATTTAACAGAAATAAAACCACTCATCAATTTGATTATTCCATTAAAAAAATTGTACTAAACAGACCTACTGTAGTTAAGGATCTTGGTGTCAGTTTTGACTCGAAATTGACTTTTAACATACATGTTACAAATATAACAAATGAAGCCTTGAAGTTACTAGGATTCGTAATTAGGACGGGAAGAGAATTCAACAACATATCAACATTGGAAAAATTTACTATGCTTATGTTCGCTCCAAGGTAGAATATGCTTCTTCTATTTGGAATCCATATCAATTGAAACACTGTCAACAATTAGAGAAAATCCAATCAAAATTTCTTAAATTCCTGACTTTTAAAGAAACTCGAATCTATCCTGCTTATGATAGTTACAATGCAGTCATTAAGAATTTTAATATTCAGAGCTTAGAACAAAGGCGCAACATTGCTGATCTGTTATTTCTTCAAAAAATTGTTCAAAATAAGTTAGATTGTATGGATTTAGTTTCGACATTACAGTTTCGTGTCCCATCATCTAAAACTCGCGTTAATAATACTGGTTTCTTCCACTGTAAAAAGGCAAGAACCAATATCTTGATGAGGTCACCAATCTGGAGAATTTGTACTATATATAACCAACTCTGTACAGTTCACAATGATCTGGACGTATGCTATATGTCACCTAAAGAATTTAGAGATGCAATTGTCAATAAACTCTGTACAACTACTTTGTAAAGCTCAACACTATAATTAGGCCATTGCCTGTTGTGTTGTCACTAAATAAATAAATAATAATGTCGCTATTTGGAAAAGTTAGGACATAAAATGGGTCACCCAGCGATAACAAATGTAAAAACTTACATAGGCCTAAGTTTGAACTAAACTGGAAGTGAACAAACGAGGTAAAGTGTTCTCTCTCGTGTGTCGTTTCAATCAGTGACGTCGCGTATTAAAGTTCACAGGAGCACGTGAACTGCCCACTATTTTAGAATTATTATTATTTTTATTATCGTTTCAGATTATGTTTCTTATCGAAAGATTTAAAAACATACCACATTTTAAATTGTTACACTGAGGCATAGGTATACAGTTCGTTTCTCAAGTTGTTATTACTCTCCAATTTGTTTCCAGTTCACATTTCGTTTGTGAACGCGTTGCCCCATATGCGCTTAACTGGCGTTAGGCCTAACTTATAACATTGTGTATATGGGACCTCGGCGTGCACAATCCTAGAGTGAACGAAGATAGCAGAAGAACAGGGGTGAGCACTGTTGCTAACCAGTGGCGTCTCGTGGGCTTGAAAGGTGGTAGTTCACAACCAGTGATTCCGCCAGACCCCCTTTTCGGGGCTGTCACCCCCCCAAAAAAAATTGTCGAGCTTATCCCAAGCATGAATTGTTACGGTAAAAATAGTCGAAACCGTGCAAAACTCCAGTTACAACCCCAATTTTTATTTAAAACCCCCAAAACTGAAAATCCTGATAGAATCTCTGCTCCAAAGAGCAACGAAGAAAATACGAGAACAAGAAACATCGTTCGATCGCTTGAAACCATTTCTCAATGTGCTATATAGAAAATAGAACTTATTTACACTATATACTGAGTTAAGAAATGGAAAAGGAACTCCACACAAAAATAAGTAGTTGGACTGGTAAGGAATCACCTCGCTTTTTGAGGTATGTTGATTCAAAAGCTCGACAGTGCAGCGACGAATGTATCTCAGAGCAGTTTTCCACGAAAGTATACAAATGAAAATTGTCTTTCACAGTAAATACATACACAAAATATTAATGATAAT
>JAGDQP010000829.1:0-27157 GCA_022664845.1 Lepisma saccharinum
AATGATATGGGTTTAAACTCTTGCTAGGACTTTTTCAACGACATATCAACTACCTTCTTAGCCCAGTCGTTCCAAAGTTGAAATCCCCCAGAATCTCGGGAACCGCCCTGCAATCTGGAGAAATGATTCGGGTTAGAATTCGCGTTGTCGGAACCTTGCCAACGTCACCTCAAGCACTTTTCTAGCCCTAGTAATTTCAAAGTTTAAAATCACTCCGAAACTTGGCAACCGACCCTGCAATCTGGATGAACGATACGGGTTTGAAGTTTCAACACGTCTTGCCTAGACCTTTCCAACGGCACCTCAAACACCTCCCTAGCTCGACTTGTTCCAAAGATATAAATTGGGCCCGCTATCTCAGGAACCTACCCGATCTCTGAAACCGCCCCTGCGATCTGGATGAGTGATACGGGTTTTAACTCGTGTTGCCGAGACCTTTTCAACGCCATCTCAAACACCTTACTAGCCATAAAGTGACCCCATATCTGACAACGCCCCTATCTCTGGCACTCCTCCTGTAATCTGGATAAGTGATATAGGTTTGAGCTAGTCTCACCGAGACCTTTTCAACGACACCTCAATCACCTTTCCAACCCTAGTAGTTTCTGAGTTGAAAGTTGTCGACAGATGGACAGAGCGGGCGCTAAAGTTTCACAGCATTAGCTGCTGAAATCTAAAAGTACAAGTAATATTCTGCTTTTAAAATGTTTAACAACTTGTTGTAGGAAGATAATTTTGCACTAAACTAAAAATAGAGGTCCACATTACTCAAACTTCTTTGCTCTATAAGTTTCATTGTTCATCGGACAACAACTATTTGGATATCCGTCTATTCGTTTTTTGGATAATCTAATAAACGGATATCCGTTTGTTTTTCGGATAATCGAATAAACGGATAACCGTTTGTTCATTTTCGGATAATCGAATACACGGATATCCGTTTGTTCGTTTTCGGATAATCGAATAAACGGATATCCGTTTGTTCGTTTTTCGGATAATCGAATAAACGGATATCCGTTTGTTCGTTTTTCGGATAATCGATTAATCGGATATCCGTTTCTCCGTTGTTCGGATATCCGATTATTCGGATTCGAATAATGAAATTATCCGGATAATTATTTGAACAATATCCGGATGAATAATTATCCGGATAGTTTTGACAGCCCTATTCTCGACCTACAAACGAAGTGACGTGAGGTAGCCAGTTCCACGCTCGACCGTATTCCCAAGGTTCCCAGGAGTACCAAGGACACTCTGGTAGCCAATTTGATAGAAGACTGAGCACACCTAAGAGCACCAGGCATGCGAGCACTAAAGAAAAGTCTCTAGCATGCTGGCCGGGATTTGAACCGGTTAGACGCGCTACAAGTACCAAGTCAAGTACAAGTGGTGATTAAGTTTATTAATAATTTCTTGATTACATCGTTGAATGAATTCTTGTACGCAAACAGTTAAGAAAGTGGATTATAAAGTTCTAACAGTACTATGATACATTATTGATTCAATTTCAAGTTTAAATTATGTTTGTTTGAAACATGAGTATCGTAAACATAAGAATACTGAAAGGCTCAATGTAGCGGGATTAACACTATTGAAAGTAAGTTTGCTGAATTCAGTATTATCTGCTTAATTTAAGCTGTCTGTAATCTTCAACTCGGCTTCAGCAGCATATTTCCAGATGCTAACAAGCTTATTTGCTTGCAATGCACATTTGAGTTAAACTTGAAGAATTGCAATTTTAAACTTGCTTCAAAGTATTTCCTATTTAGAATCACTATTGTTTGTATAGTAATAAAAGGGGCAACTTGAGCTTATAAATCACCTTAGCGGAAACTAAAAGTAAACTAGTCTTTATGCCCTGTATCAATAGAATTCCAGCTGAGACCAGTCACAGACTATAACTTCTATCTCAGAATCCTGATCTCGTAAAGATTATGCTAGAGATTCCAGTGAGATTCGTATGACGACCTCTGAGATTAGCGTCTAAATGTAAGTGAAGTAACATTTGAAATGCTTCTAATATACATATCTGATAGTCCGGTGTTCGATTTGAAGCGAGGGATGGTTGGGATTTCGCCGTCAAAAATCTTCCCTGGCTCTGTTTTCCGAAATATCCCCCAAGCCTGTGATACGAACGGATATGAAATACCGTTTTCTAAGCTCTGAGAAAAAAATCCTCCCTCTCTGGAAATTGTACAAATCGGACACTGATGCTTAAAAATGTACCCAAACTATCCCACAAAAATATACGCTAACCTAACAATGAGATTTTAGTGGCCACAGAAGAGCTGGAAGAAATGTTAGAACTTAAGGGAGAAGAAGATGGCATGGATATTAATCTCAACGAAACAAAAGATGAGAAACGAGCCACAAGATTTAGCCGGTGTTTGGATTGGGTATACACAACAGTTCATACATCTCGGGCCTTCAGTAATCGACTAGAGTAAGAGATAAAATCAAGACCTAAAAAGTTATTCTAAAAAGTATTGGCGAATTGACACAGTGCTTCAAAAATAGAAATTTCAACACTTGCAATAACCCTGCACCTGCACTCAATTACAATGCACAGACTTGGTAATGAAAAATGAAATAGAATATCAATACGGCAAGAAAGAATGAAAACTGAGTTACATTATGTTGCGTTTACATTCTTTAAACACTTGAAAGAAACATGCTAAAAGCAAATCTGAAAGGGAGAGTCAGTAATACCGACTTACAGGAAAGTTCAGGATTCAAGGATGTTTTGGGAGAAGAAAGGATCAGGAGAAATGGAATTGGACTTGGTGTGTCATCAGAAGACCAAACGACATTGGAGTAAGTTGCTAGCTGAATGGACACTGATGGAAGAGCTGAGATGAAGAACAAGAGAAAGAAGAAGGTGGCGCGATGAACTTCACTATCGTATAGGGCACTTCTGGCCTATGATAGCACGTGACCGTAGTCAGTGGAAGCATTTGTATGTCTTTTGTCCAGAAATTAGACATTCATGGACAAAATCAACAACAACAACAATGTTTCTTTGATGGTAGTCCCTTTGGGCATTGATGCAAGGATCCTAGAATTATTGCCATTGTTGGAATATCTTCTGAAAATCATCTTTCTTCAGTCTTTTCAGCAAAACTCTCCCCTTTTTCTTCATCTTCTCACGTGTTCCAAAATTGTTCTTTGAGATTCAGTTTCATTCCAGAGAAGAGGAATACCCACCGTCAGCATTCAGTGTTCGCAGATCTCCAATGATCGTCATTCCTTTTGATCACCTTTCAGAGGCCCGGTGCGAATTTGGGAGCAGTTTTCCGCATGTTCAAGTCTTTATTCATAATCGCCTGAACTGTACGATATTGTATCCAATTAATTCAGCATTGTCTGTAATGGTTTTCCTCTTAATTCATGAATTAATTATTGAACCTTCTGGATTCTCTCGCGGCTTCTGTGTGCTGAAGGCGGTCCTGGACATTTATTGTAGTCAAACCACGTTTTAAGTGTCCACACTGTTCACAGATTTGTGTTTTGTATAATGCACGTTCACCAAATTCATGCGAAACCCATCGCTGTGTCTGCTTTTAGATTTTTATTTTATCAATTCTATCACCAACTTGATATCCGCAGCTTGCTTTAGTTCGTATAGGACCGTACAAACGAATATGTGCACAATAGCAACTTCTCGCTAGCAAAGTGTATGGTCTCCTGAACTGCGAACATCGCTGCTCACTTGTTGGGCATGGAATTGGTGATATTGACAGTCCGACTTTGGGGTATCCTAGGCCACTCCTCCAGGAGGGCAATTTTCACACGTTGAGAACTTGTTGGAAGTGGCGGCGTAGCTGCAATACCTATTCCTTGACATCCCAGACGTGTTCTTTAGAATTGAGGTCCGGCGAGCACGTTAGCTACACTCTGCGCTCGATTCCTGCCTCTTGAAGGTTGAACTCGGTGAGGACGGACATTAACGTCCATGAAAATGAAAGAAAGACTAATTGCTGCTGCCATAGGAACAACATGAGGCCTGAGGATCACCTCTAGGATCATCTCATCTATAGGACCATCTCTATACCACACTGCTATCAGGCTACCACGTCGAATGACTTGCAGGTAGATACGTCGCCCACTGGCAGTGGCGGCACGCACCATACATCCACCGCCACCGTGTTGGAATTGTTCACGCACCCCACCAGATCAATGCCCGTCCATTTTTTGCCTCCAGACTGAAGCGCGACTCATCTTAGAACCCACCGAACTCCACTCGGCAGCCCTTCCTCCACGCGATGTACCTTACTCCAGTTTCTACGAATCCTAAGATGTTGTGTCTTCAATAGGACACACTTTAATGGTCTTCGTGCATAGAGTCGACCTTCATGTAAGCGATTGTGGATAATTTGGGTGGACACCATATGCCCTGTTGCTATGAGCAATGCACATTGGAGGTCTGTCGCCATTGGGCGCATATTCTGGCATGGTGCTAAAACTAAGTACCGGGCATCGCGTGCCGTCGTGCCCTCTAGACGGCCGGCGTGGGCGTCACAGAACATTTCCAGTTTGTTGAACGGAAAATGACATTGCGAGTTATTCCAACTGCTTCTGCAGTGATTCGCTGTGGTTGCCCTGCTTCCAGTCTGCCTAAGCTCTCCAGGTCATAGATTCCGGTAAATCTTGCTGTTGTGGCATTCTTCCTATTCAACAGTTCCCTACATTGGCATTTAAGAACTGTCTGTCTATTGTGGGGACACTACTGGGCTTCTTATTGGACTATGTGGTTTTGCGCCTTTTCACGTTTTGTGACGCATGCCTCCTTACCTCGTTCCTGGCTCTACTACAGCATGGATCTGCTGTGTCTGTTACGGGATAGCACTAGTTACAGAACTGTTTCTCTAGTTTTCATTATCCTTTTTCCTGTTTCTGCCTTGGTCCCATATTTTTTTTGACCAGTGTATATAAGGTGTAATAGAGTTCGACCGACAAACTTGGAATATGATAATAAATAAAATAAGAAAACAAATTCTTAGTGACCGGCATGGAAATTATGTTGCGTTTCCGAGCTACAAGCTGCACTGAAAAAATGGAAGACAACGTTCATCCAAGAAATGGAGGCAACTGAGCTGCATCCACTTTTTGGATTAACCTACTTTCAGCCAGTTTTCTGTTGAACGTTTCACTTTCTGTAGAAAAATGCGCATATATATCTTTTCCAACGTATTTTATTGAAGCAGATCATTTTTTGAAAGTAGAAAATTAGAAAAGGTAATGTTCGTTTAAAATTTTTAAAAAGTTGAGGTGGTCGGGTTTCGATCCAGGGCCCACTAGCACACTGGTCAGATGCTCTCGCCACTTAGCTACCTCTTTTAATTGGAAAAACATAATTAACTATTTTCCTTGAGAAAGGCTCATAATTTCTAGAGACTGTGACTATGCTAATGTCCTATTATGCCTGAGAAAATAATAATATTTACTTGTCTTAAATATAAATGGCCCTATAATATTTACCGTATAATTTATCTTTTTTTTTTCTATTTTCATATAATGAAATTGCTCTAGCAAATATTGCACATAGTAATGAACATCGGTGACATGAGGTTGATATAGTAAAATATATATTGTTTGTATTGTAAACCAGTACATAATTCTTCTTTTTGCCCTTGGAAAGACTCTAAAAGCTGGATAATATATGATCTGCTCGGTAGTAAAGATGTGAAAAAAACTCTAGTAATTCTGTTCATGATTATTTTGTACTCTATCCAGATGTTAACTTTTATTTTACACTCTGTCATCTTATGCACTAGACTGTTTGATTTTTGACATTGAACACATTGATCACTATTAATAATATTCTTTTGATATAATCTCACCTTATCGGGCCAAATCTGGTGGATTAGTTGGAAACATAATTATGTAAGAAAGGCATATGTCTAATTTCAGTTATATTTTGCCATATAGGATACCAGTCCTCCGTCGTGTGAATATTCTGAACTAAAGGTAGGACGGTTTGACTTTGGGTTCTTAGATAACGATAAAATGCCTTTACTGTCCATTCTTCAATTGGTAATCGATTGTGTAGCATATATGTTATGTCACATAAAATATCAATGATATATGGTAGGATATTTTTCCACTCCTGTGTATTGAGAGGTATTGTTCTATCGATATATTGACGAACTGATTGCATTATCTGACCTGAAAATGAACTATGAAATTGGCTGAGTATTTGGACTGTGCGGTGTACCCTTAATGCTGCTCCCTGTGTGACAAAGTTCCTTAAATTCAATCCGCATCCTGTATTGCTAAATATCAAGTACTGCGGTTAACGCGAAAAATATGTGTATACCATAGAAAATGTCCTATCCATTGACTAATTAATGCTTGAGACTTTTTGGTTAATGGTAATACTTGCATAACATGAATCGCTTGACTTAATATGTAAATATTAACAAATTGTGCTCTCGCCAAAAGGGTTTGGAAACTTCCTATATATTTTTTAATTTCACTAATGATTCGTTGTGCAAGTCGTTGTGAATTAAGTACAATCGTTTGTGGAATTGTGGGTGCCCATCAAATTCCCAAATTATCAAGAGAAGATACTGCCTTGGCATAATTTTGGTACTTATCCTTGTTAACATTAGGCATTAGTAATATTTGTGGTTTTTGTGGGTTTATTTCAATGTTGGAGGCTAATTTGAAAGATTCTATTTCTAGGACCTTTTTCATTTCTTGTTCGTCCCTCGCTATCCAGATTGCATCGTCCATATAGACTATCGTCTTTAGCGTAGTTTGACGATATGTCATACCTGTCATGTAAGATTTGACTAGTTCAATGACAGGTGTCAATGCTAGCATGAAAAAGTGGGGTGACAGACTAGATTCCTGGTTCAGGCCTCTCTCCATACGGAATTCGGATAACAGTCTTCGATTAACCTGTAATTTAATAGTTCGTATTTTGAACATGTGATTTAGTAATGTAATTACCTATAGCGTTGGGAAAATTCATGTGCCTCAGTACTTTAGTTAAAAATGGGATGTTTACTGTTGAGAAGGCGTCTTTGAAATCAGTTGACACGACCACAAAATCTGGCACGTCTTGAAATTTGTAAATATGAATCAGCTCTCTGAAGTCGGCGAGCATGACCTATATGGGTCGTGTGTGAGCCACGCCTCCCTGACTATCATCTAATAATTCTTTCATATGTGGCTGAAATCTCAACATCAGTGCTTTGTCAATTTATAGTCGACATTAAGTAAAGAAATTAAACGATACTTTTGAGCTGTTTTTGTGGGGGGAATAAGGATTGCTAAGATTTCGGAAAAAGGCTGTTCGATGGGCCTATCTTGTAGAAAAGTATTAATCATGTGAGAACCGGAGTAACGAAATTATTAAATTTGATTTACCATCTTACCCCGAAACCGTCCTCCCCAGGGGATGTGCCTTGTTTCATACTGTGCAGTGCTACTAATAGCTCCTCAGAAGTGAAGGGTGCCTCCAACTCGGTAGCTGCTGTTGGGGAAAGCTGATTCCATTTAGGTACTTGCTGCAGAAAATCAGCGAGATTTGATTCTTTTTGCTGAAAGAATTCTTTGTAGTCTTGTCTAATATTATTGTATATTTCCTGTCCCTCTACTTCCAAACCTGTATTGTGTATATAGCTATTGAGTATTTTTAATTTTGCTCGTTTTCGTTCGTTAATTATATGGGGTAAAGGGGATTCTCCATCCCCCCTAGTTGTTTCAGCTTAGACCGTGTGTGCAGTCCTTGGATCTGTCTATTCTGTAACTTTCTAAGCACACTTTGCGTGTGTTTTACATGTGCAAGCCACTTTGTCTTCTTGCGCCAAGACATTCTAATAGGCCAACCGTGCATAATAATAGTGAACCTGATTCTTTTGTCCCTGGTATAATTGTTTACAAAAGTTTTTAGTTGCAAATCTAAGATTTTTTTAAATTGACCTACCAGCGTTGTAAATTAGTTTGAAACTGTGGTTTCGTTAAATAATATTGCCATATATTATTAACTAGTAATACATACTCAGGGTTATCTAAAATAGATTCATTACATTTCCAAGTGTATTTACAAAATAAATGGGTCGATATCGACCCGTGCAAAGAAGCTACGATCATTAGATGATCAGAGAATATGATCCTTTCCAAGTCCACCTCTTGTATTTTGCCTCGAAAATGTTGTGGTACATAGATGACATCTATACGCGACCTTCCTTTCGAGTATAAATATGTGTGGCCAGTCTGGCCGGGCCTTAATTCTGGCCAAATATCTATTAGATTATATTCTTTGAATATATGTTGTAAACCTCTACTAATATTCCTACCCGTTACACTATCAATCGCGTGTCTTGTAGCATTAACATCTGCTAGCATAATAGTTGGATAATTATGGTGTTTCTGAAGCGCATTACCTGATACATTATAAAAGGAATGATCTCGTTCTACACTATGTTGTGATCCACTTTTAGCATAAACTGCTATTATCATTATTTGTTGCACTTTGATCGATATAAGTCTACCACTGTCGTGTAAAAAAAGGTCACTGTATGTTAAATCTTGTCTAAATAATAATGATATCCCTGCTTGAGTATCAATATTGTAATTATCAATTGTGTTGTAATTGTCAGTTATCCATGTATTAACTTTCGTCTCCTGTAAAGCCGCAATTTGGATGGACTGTTGATTAAGCACTCGCCTAACCTCTGCAACTTTCACATCATGTATGGCTTTATTGACGTTAAAACTGCAAGCCTTTAGTGTGTGAGGTCATGCACTCATGAAAATGTTAAGCCATAACGAGAGCACAAAAAAGTCTGGAATCGTAGCATGTTGAACATGTCTATAAGTTTCTATTTTATAAATGAAAAGTTGGTACGTACCTTTCCTGGCGAGTTTGTTCGCAGTGGGATGTCTGTACTTACTGGTTACCTTCACTGTGAAGATCTCAGTTGGCTGGGTGGGATGTTTCTTTTCCACTTGCGACTTTGCCCCTCCAATGTCTTGACCACGAGTTTTTCGTCGCAGACGGGCTTCTTTCGCTTTTTTTGTTGTTGTTGACGAAGTTTGGATGGAGACGACTCAGAATTTCCGATTGTTTTCGTACGTTGACGTTTACCACCTTTTTGTTTAATCACTTCTAAAGTATCTTCAGAAGAGGATGGGGACAAAAAATCCCCCTCCTGTCCACTTTCTTTTTCACTAAAAAATCTCATGTGGACGACCGTCGCGAAACACTGGGTGTAACACTACCCCCAAGCACGTCAGATTTAACTGCAGCAACTTCACTTAAAACACTTTCTTCTGTTGTGGGTAAATTAGCCGTAATTAACTCTGGTTGAATACTGTCTTTAACCTCTATCACGTTGGGAAGTATAGTAGCACTTGGATTGATTTGTTGTACCCGCTGTGTTGGTGTAATAAGCTCGGCCAGAGCCTCTTCCTGCCATTCACTTCCCCTCTCACCGTCTTGGAAGTCCCAGCTGGTGTATGACCCTGCTCCAACTCGGGTGCACTTTGATTCCCAGGGTTGCCAGTGTTTTCTTGCTTGTCAGAAAAGTTCCTCTGTCGTTGGTTAGATAGAAGTGGAAAAGTTTCAAAAGTAAATGCGATGGGCCTCTCTCCACTCGATGTCTGCCTAATGGGGTTTTCTTGCCGCCGTTTGTCTTCTGGTGCTGGTTCTACCTGTTCCGCTATTGAACGTTGTATTCGTGTTCGAACTTTAAAATTGAAAATTGACATGTACTGTGGTACTTGTGTTTTTAGCTCATAAAAATGAATGAGTCTTTTTCCAGTGTATAAGTTTGGTAGACTTGAATTAACGGGGAAGAATATCGTAGATACTCTAGACACTGTACCGTAATGACTGAAAATACGCGACACAGTATCGTCTACCACCTCGAGTGGTATATTCCAGCAGGAAATAACGGTAGTTTCACTTAAATCCAAAGTTACGGGAAGTATAATGCGCTCATTTTCGTTCACATAAGTAATTTTTCCTTCACTCGATTTCAAAGCACGATCCGCTATTTGTTGAGACACCACTTTAATGAAACATGAACGATAGTACGAATCTGATGAAAATGTCTTCCGGGTTCAAATATAAGTCCCTCTTAATCGCTTCATGTAAGTTTTAAAACTTAGTTTCGTTTGTAATTGTCCCAAATCCACTCGAAGAGTATTAATTCTTTGTACTATAGCACTAGGCTTATATGCCATCACTTATATTCGTAGTAATAATATTATATAGATATTATTGGATATTCCTATTCAACTGTAGACACACGCTCGCTTGCTTGTGGCCACTAGTCACTGCCACTCTGTAACACAGAGCTCAAAACCAGACGTCCTCACCTGAGCGCGTCGTGACTGGTTCTCGCTACGAAGGCAGTTGGTGCTCATGGCTTTCCGAGTGATACTTATAGCTAGGATTTTACTGCGAAAGGTGGTAAACTATTAACATGTTGTTGATTTTACTACGTGGAATATCTACTGAAAAAAGGAGAGATATTTTGCTACTTTGTACAGATTTGTACCCAACTTAATTCATTTTTCGCCAATGCAATCCTTGTCGTCCAGAGTCCACCAGTGAACTGTTTACTGTTCACAGTGTAAAAGCAATTTAAACATTAAAATGGTGGGGCGTTCAGTAACAAGCTAGTAACATTACTCTTGTACTGGATTATAGAATATCCAACCAAGGTTTAAACTTCATCCACAAAAGTATGTAACCTCAAGATTTCCTGTTTAGCTTGCACTTCGATCAGAAAATGACATAATTTTTAGCGTAAAATAGTTGAACGTTCAACCAATTTTCAGTTAACGTTACACTATTAATGTTAAATTCTAAAACGGAGTTAAGGTTACAAATCTCTCCGCTAAAGGGCTTACACTATATCCACATTCAAGAGTAAATACAACAAAATACTATTTTTTATTTTTATTTCTCCATAAAGCGGAGTAAGATTAATCGTGTTTCCACTTTATACAGTGTGCCGAAAGCATGGGAAAATTAACTTTAGAACTTCATATTTCCAATACCATTAACAATCGAGTTGATACCGCATGCTATAATCAAATATCTTAAACCTGCTCTATCTAAAAGTTTGTATTCTAGAGTTGAGCAATAGGTGCCCAGGGAATCCCCGAAGGAAGGAGGGAATTTCCAGAAATTCACTAAAGTAAATGAGAACGAATAATACTATTTTCCGTGTAAGATACATTCACCGATATCTAACTGGACAACGGCATTTTCTCTTACTGGTAATAAATTAATCAAGGGTTCATTAAATGTATGTAATTTTTAATCCTGTTTGTTATGCAACCCCTCATATTTAATTAGAAATTTCGGCCAAGAAAATCTGATTTCCCGCAAACGAATTATAGTTGGAAATCGTTCATGCCTATTTCGACCATCTTACTTCAGAGAATTGTTTTGGAATGTCTTGCATAGTTTTAGAATATACATTTTTGGAAGGAGTATTGATATCTTTGACGATACTATGAGGCATCTACTCTACTGTTTATGATATTGGAAACATGAATAAAGTTCATTTTCCCACGTTTTCGGCAATTTGTAGTTCTGAAACATCCAAACCGGTTACTAAAGCTTTTTCTTCAGATTGTTAATGTACTGTAGTCCCTCCAAGTCTGTTGGGCAAATTCTAGTACACTCTTTATATAGCTTTTGAGACATCTGGTGTATATACGAGGTGGTACCAAAAAGAAACTGGAATCATTCTCTGGTGGCCGGATCCGTTGTAGTACATGATTCCGCCGCTAGCTGCCTCCTGTTGGGATCCTTTTGCATTAGTCTACCAACCAGCGTTGTCGAGTGAAGTCGTAGTGCCACGTAATAAATATTTTTGTTAAGCGCCTCTTGATTGTTCGGCGATTTTTGTGATGACTGAAAACTGGAAACAACGCGTGAGGCTATGAAATTCTGTTTTCTGTTTGGGGAAACAGCTGTAATGCTTGAAATGGCTTACAAGGAAGCTGCTCTGGGAAAAACAAAACTTTACGAGTTTTTTTTTTCTTCGAGACCATTTGAACACCAAACTCGCTCAGGGCGACCCTCGACCTCCCGAACGGATGAAAACATCACCAGAACTAGTGGAGTGATTATGGAAGACCGTCGCAGAACCACTGATAAACTTGTTGATTTGTTTGCTGCGCCTGGAGTTCCTGCCAACGGACTTTGAGCAAGAAATTGCAAATGAAAAGAGTTGCAGAAAAACATGTTCCCCAGCAGCAGATAAAACCTTGATTGCGACAGGATTTTTAATAGAAAACAACATGATCCAGCTTTTGCACCCGCCATATTCACTCGAATTTGCTCCAAGTGACTTTGTTTTATTCCCCTAAATGAAAAAAAAATCCTCAAAAGAAAATTTTTTGCAGATGTGGAAGAGGTGAAGGAAAAACGACGGAGCCATTAAAGGGTATCACTTGGCAAGAGTTTCACGACTGCTTCGAAAATGGAAAACTCGTGTAGACCGGTGCGTTTCATCAAATAGACAGTACTTTGAAAGCAATTCAAGCTGTAGCACCCAAAAATAAATACACACAATTTTATTACAAAATTCCGGTTTCTTTTGGGTATCCCCTCGTATATTCAGCCGTTTTCTTTCCACTGCCGGGTGAAGACCTCCCCTTTTTATTTACACACATCTCAGTTAGCTGCTATCCTCATCCATATAGCCCCTGAAAAGAGCTTGATTTCATCTATCCATCTTGCATTTGGACGTCCTCTAGGTCGTTTCTTTTTTCTGGGAATCCAGTCTCCAAGGTTTAGCAACTTTTTTTCAAAGCACGTAACTATTAAACTAAGCCACATCTTGCATTGAAACATAGCACTGCATACTGAGAATTTTTTCAAACATTGACGAAACATCAGTTACTGTAAAAAAATGTTGCAAAAGTCGGAAAGTTATTTTCACAAACTGTGTATACTCCTGCACAGAACCCATTTCTGTAACTGATTGCAGCATTTCTCAGTGTCCCTGTAGAGCGGAGCCGAAAGTGACCGAAGAATATCATGAAAATTATTGACAATGAGTAAAATATAAGGAGAGTGGGGTGGGGTGGGGTGCGGTGGGGGCAGCATAACGTGGTCTTCCACAGGGCGCCAACATTCTTTCTAAACCCGGTCATAGAAACAGGCTTCACTCTCTGCCGTAATCTTTATCCTGAAATAGTTGTTCGGTTAAACATGATATTGCAGGCAAGACAGTTACATCGTTAAAAATGGAGCTGAAAATTCTCTCCTAAGCTTATATCTTAACAGTGAGTGCTTACCAAGACGTATGGAAGAAGATGATGGAGACGAAAGAATGCACTAAACGCGGTGAAAAACATTGAAAGTTGGCGACAATCGCGGCGTATTTCTTTTATTTTGATGGACGACCGTTCACCCGTGCGGATTTTTGCACGTGAGCATATACGAACGTCTCTAGAGCACAATGTCAATATTAGGAAACTGTTGAATCGAGTCTCTTTGATCTCGGCATAAGAAGAGAAAAACTGTCTTCTTAAACTAACATAAAATATTGACTGAGCATTTCACTTGTTTAACAAAAACAAATAATGTAAAATTTCGGCGCGATTGTTTTCAAGAGTCAATGGTCTTTTTGATGTACAAAGCATGCGCCCCCCTCTCCTCCTACCAATTTTTACAAAGGAATAACAACGCGATGAAAAGGGGCCTAACGGTTAAGTACAGGTTATTATTCAAGAGCAGTTAATGTTGTCAACTCCAGAGTTTTCCCTCTAGATTTTACTGTTTGGTACACTTTGATTGCTTATTAAATATGTAATTACTCTTGTAATGAGTTAGTCTATATCTCTGCATGTTCGCTTTATAGTATCTTCAAGGTATCACGTTTTCCCAACTGGCTTCAAAGACATCAAGTACAGGAGAAGCATTGCTCGAGTGAGGTCCACGTAGTGTTGTGTAGTATTTAGGGATCCATGAGAAGTTCGATCGACGAGAACTTGTTACAAATTTAAGTGCAAGGCTGATTGTTTTCCCGGTTGGGAAGTGTTAAAATACTACTCTCATTTACATATAATGTCCATTATAGTAGTAGTAAAATTTCGTAGTCCTTGTGTAATAAAGCAAGCAGGTATGTAACTTTGTAGTCAATTGCACACAGAAGTTCTGTTGTAAATAAACTAGAGAATTGGTCTAAGCTTGGTCATATATATATTTTTTAATAGGGGCTATGTCGGACGTGGCTTATGCAAAAGAGAAATACGGTTGGTAAAGTAATCGTACAATATGCATTAAAAGTTTAAAAATCTGCAAACAAAACGCCCATAAATACAATTGTTTCGAAAGTTATTAGTTATTTCACTAAAACATTTACTGGTTTATTATTTTAAACTTATTTACATTTAGGATTCAGTTGTTAACTACTTATGAATAAAACCTTGGTTTGGAAAATGTAGGCAATGAGAAACTTTTCCAATAAAAGTCATAGTTCAGTTTTTCGAACCTCGAATGTTAGATTAAATCTCTTGACGTTTAAAATTAATCTATAAATAGGACTTAGTGTGGGAGGTCAATGTCAGTTCAAAGGACATTCAGAAGATGTCAATTACAACAGTTCGAAAATGGTTCTGATTTTCCAACCCTAGGAAAGACTATATTATTCCTAGATTTTACACACAGATAATTTTAAATGTTCCTAAAGTTTGGCGTTACCTCCTAAGTACGCAACGTATTGACTTTTAATGCACATTTCGATATGAATCTATAACAGGAGTCCTCCGGATGTCTGTTCAGAGCCGGATTTATGCTTCTAGGCACCCTTGGCTCATGACTTCCAGCGCCCTGCCCTTTCAATCTCCCTCACCCCTCCCTCCTTTTCTCCTTCCCACCTTCACATTATGACAAAATTACTCTCCTCCATCCCCTCGCCATTTAATAATAATAATAAGATAATAATTATTTAACTCTGCTAATGTAGTTATTTACAAAATATATTATTAATAATAACATAATAGCATTAAATATATAGTCCTATAATGAACAGTTTTAATTAACTTGTGGAAGACGTGTTAATCACACTGAACAAGAAGGTGATACAAATTAGTTTTATTCACACAAAAACACTTTAAAGTAAATTAAACAAAAAGACGCAAGTATTAATGATACATAAATACAATTATTAGTAAAATAAATAAATAATTTAAATAATACAGTGAAGCAAACTGAACTGAATAACAGGGTTGACCATAGAACAGATAAAACTAATAGAGGGAAGCTTTACGTCATTAGTGTGAAGCCGCATTAGTATTCACTCACCGCCATATTGGTGTTTACTCTCATAAGCAGCAATGGTAAAGTCATCACATTTTATCCTCGCTATTTAACATTTATTAATCCATCCTTTTTGACACTTCTCTGTATATAGGAATATATATATATATAGGTATATAGAATTGAACTCTGCAGTGTATCTATCAGCGTATCTGTCCACCCGTCAATTTGTCGCTCCTAGAACTAGTAACTTCAATACTACATATGTTAAATGTTAAACACCATCTCTGGGAATATTTATCTTCTGAAGATATAAGGTCAGTTAGGAAAAAAGTAAGGCTTGTTTCTACTGACATAACAGAAAGGATATTTTTAAAATTTTTAAGAACTTTAGCCATCTTTGAAACAGATCGGGATACGGTATGGGAGGATAACGGCCGATCTCTTCGTTAAAGTACAATCTTGACGTTCGTGTGGTCGAACTAAAGGAAACTGGAAAACTTCAGTCAGGACGATCGGCAGCAGAATTTGAACGCACGGTACCTATCCATTGCGGACCTGAAAAGACAAGTTAGGAAAAGACACCTTAGTTTTCCTCATACACAAAAATCTAGCTTAAATTACGCCTTCATGCATATAAAGTGCTACAACACAAAGTACCTGTTGCCCATCGACAGGGTTATAGATAACTGCTAAGCCATATGGGTGACTAAAAATGTTTGTTGGTGTGTACAAAGCAATAATAATAATAATAAATATTCCTAATAAACGCACTAATGTTTGTTTTATTATTTCTAATGTAAATTAAACTACAGTTGATTCCCGATTTACCGGGATAATAGAGGGGAAGATATCCACGGTTAACTCAAAATTACAGTTAATCCAATGGTAGGGAAGAAACGAAAAACGTAAGTAACCATTAAATAATTAATAGAAAAATGCTACATGGCAATTTACCTGTACTGTATTTTCAGGAACTGTGGTACAATAACGTTTTAGATCAACTGTATCAACAAACAAATAAGAATACGTACGCAAAGGAACTTGTACAATCTGACAGTTCAAATTCGCGTAAAAAAGTCAGTCAGAACTTCCTGTTTCTTCTCTTCGCAGATTTTTCTTTTTTTAAGATCGATAATCTTATCGTGTGTAGAGTCATTTTTCCTCTCAGCAGACTATCTTCTTGCAGATAGATGTAAATATATATTTTTTTTGCGAGCACCGGTTAAACCGCAACTCGATTAAGCGGCCCCTGGTAAATCGGGAGTCGACTGTAACTGTAAATTACCTGAATTCAGTTACGTACGAGGGTTGGCCCGGATCAAAGGTGATGCTATTTGGGGTTCCCCCATACTTATTTTTTTTTTGGCTAAATATTTATTTCGTCTCGCGTTGTAAGAAGCGATTTCTAATTTTTCCTTGTAAAGTGCTCTCGTAGGAAAGTTGCGCCCCTAGGCCCGGGCCTAGTGGTAAATCTGGTCCTGTGTCTGATTGGTCCACACGGTCTCCGCATTCTGTGTGCAATGTTCCCGGCAGAGGATCATTGAACGGTGTGATTCGTATCACGTTTTACCTAAATCTACAGGGAGTTAGTTTCCTTTGAAGTTTACAAAATCGTTTCGTATGTTAACAAATTCAAGTAAATAACCTGCCACAAACATTTACTATCTTATTCTTAAATACATCATGAAAACTAAATATAGTTTAAAAATTACTTTGCTTTAACTTCTGATGTCTCGTTATCAGCTAAAAGATAATAGATTTATGAATAATGGCGATGAGAGGTTTTTAGTGATAGTGATTAAGTATCACTTTTTAGTGCAAATACTGTCATGGCCAAAGATGCGCTTCACACTGTATGTAAATTAATTGTTATTTTACTTCATACTATCGACATGTTGTTAGCAAAGAGCACTGAAAGTCATGTTGTGTCCAAATAAAATATTTTATTTTTATCTACAACACCGCTGGAAAAAATACTGCACTTTATTTACATGAAATACAATATATCTAAAATTGGTCAAGTTTTGATAACTTCTTGTATACGTGTTTTCACTTTCTGTCACTATTTTGATTATATTTGCCCAACTTTTGACACAAGATCGAGTGTGTCAATATGCGGTTTTAGTAGCCAAGGAAAGACGTTGGTGATATAGGCTATAAAACACGTGTCGTATGGGTGATAGCCTATTGCTTTATCTAACTTTAATGCAAATAAATCTTGTTTCTACCTATATATTGAGGAATCTCGATAAAACAAATGAGTGTGCCGGACTTTATCAATACATATTGTATCCAAGAAGTGTTTCTAAAGCAGTTCTCAATAACAAAGTGTGTAAGGAGTCTTCAGAACCCACCCTTCAGAAAGAAATTATATTCTGCTCTTACTTACTGTACTGTACGCGCAACTTTCACTTCTTAACGTAAAATGAAGAGAGTGTAAAAAAAAGATGTGTTCAAAGTGTGTAAATATAAGAGGGTTGTAGGGGATAACAATGGACTATGAATGATGTATAATAATAATGCGATGTTGTCTTGAATACTACTTCGGGTTCTGAATATGTCACAGTTGTCATATGTATTATATTCCTTGGCATTCTAATAAATAGGTAGGAATATGCATATTGGCCTTTGAATGTTAATTAAAGATGTATATACAGTTAAACCTTCAATTATACTAACAAGTATTGTTTTTTTTTTCAATAAAGAGAGGAAAATAGAGCTTTTTACTGTAGAGCACAATTAGGACACCAACTAAAAGAAGCTGATCTTATAGATGAATAATAAATTAAAAGATGGAACATACATATGACACTACCACTCGACACTTCTCAGATACTGATAGGAATAGAATTTATATTGGAACATAAGGTACGCTTCATCCTCTCACTCGGTTCTCTCAAGACGTTGTAGGAGCGCGTCTTGTCTCAATTATAGGTAGAAGCGCGTAATATGTTGATTATTACAACTCCAATATATTAAAAAATTACCAGTGCAAATGAATGTTCATAGATTATCGTTTCGAATTTGACTCTAAAAATCTGGCTCTGCGTTGTACTGCATTTGTTTAAAAAAAAAAAAAAAAAAAAAACACATTGCTATACAGTAACTTTGTCCTGCTGTATACAATCACTCGGTAGAATGGCAGAGAGTCAACTGCAGTAAATATTGAACATAAATTACCATTAATCGTTACCTGGGAAACACAACTTTTGCACCAAGAATTCTATATATATCTTAGTTTTTTTTTCAAATGCAGCCAAAACGTTAGAAATAAATAGTTTTTCTTGTATTTATTGGTTTTGTGAAAAATCAGGATCATCATTTTTTTTTTAAAAAAAATGAAGATTAACTAATTTATGCATTTCAGATTTGTTGACTTCTTCTGATGCGCCTTATTAGAAGAACGGTATCACATATTTTAGTTCACATTTTATCAATTGGAGTGATCGGAATCGGGATGCCTGAGCAAATGAAACCAAAACAAGCATTTTTTCCAAATCACATATAAAAATTCCAATTTCATTTCTCCCATTGAAATGAGTGTTTAATTTGGTAAATGTGAACTATGGATCATGTCGAATATGTTTCATTTTACGTAGATACAATGAAATAAACCCGCTGACTGTTGAAGGCAAACATTGATTTCCATCATGGTACCGGCCAAGCGGCTTTAGCTTAGTTGGTAGAGGCTTAGGAATCGGAAAGCCCTGGGAACGATCCCAGCGGCCGACCATCTTGACTTATGTTTTCCAGGGTTTTCCTCAGTCACACCAGGAAATGCGGGGATTGTACCTACAACACTAGTCTCGGGCCGACTACCTTCCAACATCCTCTGTCCCAACCTACCCTGCCGGAGCCTGAGATGCCTAAAGACCATAAATAAATGTAAATTCCATCATGGTATCGGTCTCATTTCTTATAAAGTTAGAGAAAACACAAGGTTGTTGACAAATGATGTGTGAATACGTCATCAATTATACCAATTTATCGATAGTATTATACAATGTCGGTAACCTTTATTTTTGTTTTTTGTTACTTCGTGGTTACTTCTATCGTCTGTTGACCTCTATACCATATTGGATTTTAAAACGTAAAAGCTGACTTCATAACATGGCGATGAGTTGTTCTCTGTGCACTATACAAGTGTATGAATTATTTTTGCGTGTACGACTCCCCATACTTTACCAAATTAACCGTTATAAGATGTACAGGGAATGTCTATTGTTGAGAGTTAGAAATTTCTTCTATGAACTGGGAGACGATTACATAATTTGCACAGTTATCCACTGCACTAGAGGCAGGTAATTTTTTAATTCTAATTCACATATAAAATTTGCATTATAACCGAAAATTCTAAGTTGAAGCTATGATGTGCCTATGACCTTTTTTTTTTTTTTTTTGTAAATTAACTAAAGAAATTGTACACACAATTAAGAAAAGGAAACAGGGTCGGATTTATACCTTTAGGCGCCCTAGACCCATGACTTCCAGCGCCCCCGCCCCTCCACCCTCACCACTTCCGTCCTTTTCCCCTTCCTACCCTTACATGATGACAAATTACTCTCCTCCGTCTTCTATCCATTAATAATAACACAGATAAACTCTGTGATAATAATAACGAGATAATAATCATCTAACTCTGATAATGTGGTTATTTACAAAATACGTTTCAATAATAATATAACAATAAAATAATTCCATTAAATAGAATGAGCAATTTTAATTAAATTTCTGTAGGTTACTTGTTGAAAATATGTTAATCACCCTGAACAAGAAGATAATACAAACTATTTTTCAATGTTATTATTTACAATATTGTTATTACATTTCGTTCATTGTTTTTATGCAGCTTTAAGAAGAATCCTAGCTTCAGCCATTTTTGGATTCTGCATTTTCTAACATCACAAATGGCACATTGCAGTTTCGTGATAGATTTACAATTTTAACAATTACAAACTCTAAAATTTCCTAAATACCTTTATAAAGTTTTTAAGAAGAAAAAAAATCTAAAAATGATCAATTCCAATCATAATATAAAACACCAGAAGTTTCTAAATATATTTATAAAGCTTAAAAAATTTAAAAATTACAATTACATTACAAAACACAAAGCCCACAAGACGCTTATATATAAAGCCCGGAAGTTTGGCAAAATGCCTTTTCGTTTTCTTTGCGAATTATCAGCATATAAATAGGTAACCATTTTACGCATCGTGGGAGAGTTTAAAGAGGTTTCCCATTTTGCCTATTTTACTTTCTGTTGCCTATTTCTGAACATAATGCCTTTTTCTGCCTTTTAATTTATTTTAGCCATTTAAAAAAAAAAGGCATTAAACACAAACAAAAATATAGCAGCGCTGCCTTTGTCGCTTTAAGCTGTCTCCTAGTCGTGAATTCAGGAGGAGAAAATTGTGACTAGGAGGTGATTCTTTAAGTATTTACGCTGACTTCTTGTATTGCCCATTTATTCCTATTTACTGCCATCCTTCACTGCTTCAGTATTTTGTGAATCTCTGGTACAATTCATGGGATTAAGTTAAGACCTGCCACTGGCTGATGACCTGGCAGCTCACGCATACTACGCTACGTTGTCAGAAGCAATAATAAAACTTGACAAGAAAGGCGAGAAACTGGTGACAACGATGGATATTGTGTAAGAAACAAGAAACAAACTGTTGAAAGTGTCAGAACAAATGTAAACCAGTAATGGGTGCAAGTGAGGATCTAGAGTAAATTAAAAACATATGCAGTGTACTTAAAGGTAAAAATGAAATTGTCGTTGATATGAACCCGTCAGTAATACTTTCTTTTATATATGCTCCTCTTTCTTTTGTGGACATGGAGATCATTTTCACAAGTGAGAATAATTCTTAATATGTTGAAAACTTGAAAAAACAACTTAGGGTGATGTGCAACCACCACGAACATTGTGATGTAATGCAGAATGATATACTTAATATATGATATTAAAAGAAATGAGGGTAAGTCATATTTTTAAAATAATATAATGCTTTTTTAAGTGCCCATTTCAATAATAATAAATGCCTTTTTGCCTGCCTATTTTAAGTAAAATAAATGCCTGAACTTCCGGGCCTTACAGGTATATCATATAAGAACATACAAAAACACTTTAAAGTAAATTAAAGAATGGTAAAGTCATCATATTTTCTCTCGCTATTTAGCATTTATTGATTCATCCTCTTTGCCATTTCTCTTTATGTAGGAAAAATAAAAGTAGATTTACAGAATTGAATCCTGCTATGTACCGGTATCTGTTATTCAGTATACCGGTCCACCCGCCAATACGTCGCCCCTAAGAATTAGCAAGTTCAAAGTTAAAAAATCTCTGGGAAAGGACAAAAGCGACACTATAAACTCATTAGCTACGTTCAATACGTCGGCACCTCTTTGAATCTTAAACAATATCTCCGGGAATATTCATCTCCTGAAGATAATAAAAGTCAGGTTAGGAAGAAACTGTTTCTTCTGTCATAAAAGACACGTTAAGATATTTTTAAAATTTGTCTTTAAATCCATCTTTGGATAAGACTTGGATAGAGTATGGAAGATAGCGGACGGTATCTTAGTTAAGGTACCATTCTGACGTTTGTCTGGTGAAACTGAAGGAAACTAAAGGGAAATGTCAGTCAGGACGATTGGCAGCAGGATTCGAACGAACGGTCGATTGCGGATCTGAAAAGACACTTTAGTTTTCCCCATATATAAAAATTACCTTAAATTACCCTTCATGCATACATAACACAAAGTATATCTTGCTCATTAGCAGAGGTATAAATGACAGCGACGCCCTATATGTGACATATACTAAAAAAGATAAAAAAGTTTTTAAATACATAATTTTCTTAAACAATTCTTACTAAAAAGTAAAAAATAATTTTGTTTATGCGTGACTAAAAAGAAAAGCATGGGGCGCTCTCTCATATACAGTCATTTTATAAATTATTCAATTGGTGCACCCCATGCTTTTCTTTTTAAAAGTCCCATAAACAAAATTATTTTTTACTTTTTAGTACGAAATGTTTAAGAGAAGTATGTCTTTAAAAAATTATTTTATGAATTGTTTTACCCAAATCCCAATGTGTTCTGCAATCAGTGAAACGCCAAATCGTTGCAGGCTAGTATTTATGCGTAATATTCAATAATAATAATAATAATATGCTTTTACATTATATAAATATATAGAAATACATAAAAATAACAATGGAATATTGTGTTGTCACCGGACTTACGTCACTGTGCAAAATTTCATCATTCTATAAGATCGGGAAATGAGTTAAATTAACTTTGGAAGATTTAGGACACCAGGAACCATTGTGAAGTAAAGAAAAGAATGTAATAATATTTGTTGGTGTGTACAAAGACAAAAATACAAATAAATAATGTTCCTAATATAAGCTCCAATCTTTGTGGTACTATTTCTAATGTAAATTAACCTAACATTTTTAATTACCTGAAATCAATTATTTACGAGGGGGTCAGGCGGTTCAGAGGTGACAGTGTTTGGAGCTCTCTCTTTAATGTTTTTTTCGTAAATATTGTTTTCGTCTCGCGTTTTAGATAGCAAATTCTAATTTTTCCTAGTAAAGTGCGCCCCTAGGCCCGGTCCTAGTGGGCCTATGGATAGATCCGGCTCGGAGAGGAGATCTGAGTCTGACATTTTTTTTGCCAGTATAAAGAAATAATTTAGAAAATATTTTTTTTCGTATATAATAAAAATATTTTATATATAAGTTTAAGAAAATAATGCTAATATAGAAATCTGTTAATATATTTGGTATGGAGTACTAGATTGTCATAAAAATGACCAGAAGATTTAAATAAAATGTTATCAGTGTTATAGAAATTAAATATTTGACGTTATCTGCATGCCCTTGCTGATTTAAATGTAATTGCCTATGTTCTCCTCTAAAATAGAAAAGAGTACTAGAATTTTAATGAAAATAACATTCTACACATACAATTGTCTGTTATATGTGCATACAAGAACTTAGTATCTCAGTCATACTAGGCAAATGCCGGGTTGGCACATTCAACATAGACCCTGGGCGACGCCTTCCCGAATCCTTTCTCCTCCCATATCCCGGCCTGAGCCTTAGATTCTTAATGAACATAAATAAAATTCAAGGACTTACCTATTAAAGATGCGATATTCAGTGTTAAATATCCAAAGTGGGTCTGATTCTGTCTGTGACACTGCCTTGCGCCTCAACGATAGATACTAGAACGGAATAGATTTATGAATCGACGACTTCGATTTACTAACTTAATCGAGTTCCGCTGACTGAATCCGATCAAACGACTTGGTCAAAACACATACACAGAAAATTATTTGCATCAAAAAGAATTATCCATATTAAGTGCACTATTTGATGTTCTGAAATTTAAAACGCATTACATGATAGTCACAAAAATGTAAATTGTTGGTTGACTCAGTTATTGTATCCTTAAGAACATCATTTTATATGTTGTTTGTTTTTATGTGTGTGTTAAACGATGTTATATCATCTTTTCATTTGAGTTAATTTTTATTTTTGTTGTAACATGACAAATGAAAAATACATATAACAATAAATAACAGCCATATTCAATCCAGTACTGGATGAGGCCTCTCCCCGGAGGGAGGGATTGGTCTACTGCTCCCACGCTGACCAGAGGGGTTGGGAGAGGAGAGCCTGAGCTCGCACTATGATCGCCACTATCTTTTATTCATAGCAGCTCCCCAATTGTATCACGATACTGGGTGAGCACCGTTCCAGACCCACAATGTGAAATATATATGAGTAACAGCAAATGCATTAAATTTGTCCCATATATAATGCATGTTGTGAGACGTTTAGATATATGAATCGCTTCATATATCAAACATTTCATCTAAACAACAAATTCTGATGCGTTTATTTTTCTGTATGCAGTGAAATTCATTTCTTTTCTTGCGTTCCCTTTCTCTTAAATACATTAAGTTGAGCATTGTAAGTTAATTACTATTGAATATAGTGTATTGACATTCAGATGAAATAGTTACTTACTTACTTACTCTATGGCTTACGGAACTCGCAAGTTTATCGCTGTAGTAACAAATGTTCGCCATCGGGATCTGTTGTCGGTTCCTGGGCAAGATGAAGCCAGTTTTCCTCACAAACACCTACCTCTCGAAGATCCCTTCAAATATTTTCCTCCCAAAGTCGTCTAGATCTTCCCCGCGGTCTCTTTACCTTCGGCTTTCCAACCAAAAGATGGAATATAATCTTTGTTTTTCTCCCATCCGAGCTACATGGCCTGCCCATCTCAGTCGTCGTGATTTCATTATTCTACAACACCGGGTGAGTCGTACAGCCCGTGAAGCTCTTCGTTATGCAGTCTCCTCCATTCTCCAGTTGCGGCCTGTATATCTTTCTCAAAACCTTATTTTCAATCACTCGTAATTTATGTTCATCTGCTACAGTCGTACTCCAACTTTCGCAACCGTAAAGTATTACCGGCAGAATAACCGTTCTGTATATTTTGAATTTCAACTTCCTAGATATTAATCGCGATGTTAGGAGTTCCCGGACTGAATAGAAATATGCGTTGCCAGTTACTAAACGACTCTTTATTTCTTCCGTTACCTCATTTATACTTGTTACGTATGCTCCGAAGTATTTTAATCTGTTAACTTTCTCTTTGTTCACATCCTTAATTGTTATGTACCTAGTTCCGTTATTCCCTGTGTTCCGACTTGTTATCATGTATTTTGTTTTCTCTATGTTTACCTGTAAACCTATCTCATCGCACGCTTCTACTAAAACATTGGTGTTACTTTGTAGTGCCTCTATATCTTCCCCTATTAAATATATATCATCCGCGTACACGAACAGTTGATTTTTAGCCATTCAACGTTATTCCCTTTTTGTCCTCTTTTATTTTTAAACCGCATATTCTAAAGCAAAGTTAAACAGTAGTGGTGACAACCTTGTTTCAATCCGTTGCGAATCTTGAAACTATCTGATATATTATTACCTACCCGTACTCTGCTTGTGGGGTCGCTGAGACACATTTTCACAAGTTGAACAAGTTACTTCGGAATTCCAAGTTGTACCACAATACTGTATAATTTTTCCCTTTTAATAGAATTATAAGGTTTCTTAAAATCAATGAATAGCTGGTGAACAGTCTCATTGTATTCCCATTTCTTTTCCAAGATTTGTCTCAAGGCGAAAATCTGGTCCAACGTGGATCTATTACTTCTAAATCCACATTGGTGATCTTCAATTATTTCATCTACGTATACACTTAGCGAGTAAGCAGCATATTACTCAGTACTTTGTAACATGTTGGGAGTAATGAGATTCCGCGGCAATGTTTAGTCTGATTTATTGCCTTTTTTATAAACCAGAACTATTATTGAAGTTTTCCATTCCTTTGGAAGCTCCTCCTTTCTCCATATAGCGTTGATCAGTTTATGCAGTTCCTTGACTAGTGCCGTTCCTCCCACTTTAATTAATTCCGCTGGAATATTGTCTATTCCTGGTGATTTGAAAATTTCGAATTTCTTTATCGACTTTTTGACCTCGATCTCGCTAGGTTCGGGTGTCCAGGGTTCTGCGGTATTGATTTCAAATTCCTATGTTTGTTCGCCGTTGTGTAGATTAAATAAATTTTCCATACATCAATAATTTTCGCCGGATCCGCTAGAAGATCTCCGCGTTCATTTCTAATCATCCCAAACCTCGGCTGATAACCTTAACGAGTTTACCCCTTTGTATAGATCTCGTATGTTATTTGTCTTCCCTTTTCCTCTATCTCGTGAATCTTCTGCGTCATATATACTCGCTTTTTGTTTCTGAATCCGCGCGTGGTGTTGCGTTTCGCGTTCTGTAGTAGTTACACATTAAAAAATATCCTAATTATATCACCACTTTCAGTTATATCAGCACATGCATATTTTTATTCTCCTTCCATTTTCTTGCATTTATGTGCTCTCAACTGCATATATTCGTGAAATAAATGAAAACATGTTCTAGAATCAATTATCTTCACATCTTTTAATATATATTTGTGCAATCTCTAACCTTGATTGCTATCTTGACAGCATATTGTGTAACATTGTACCAGTATATGCAGCTCGTTTCTGAATTTACATTTCAGCTCTTGTAGGTGTGAAGCTTCGTTTATAGTAAATACATTTTATTTTATTTGCTAATGATTATTAAGGTAAATATTGGTAAAGAGATTATCATGTTAATATTTGTTGGGTTTTGAATAGTTTCATGCAAGGTATCTTTGATTTTCTGTTGCTTAATGTTCTTATAGAAATTTCCTTTTAAATTTAAATATTGCATGACTTCTTGTGGTGTTTTCCCAGAATAATAACCGATAAGGGATTGGAAACATGATAAACATAAACTTCTCGCAGCTGAGACACTTTTTTATTTGTTCTAATAGTATAACAGAAACTATTTATTTCAGCGCTTAACTCTAGGATCAATTAAAATTATGACAAATTTCTACATCAGGGAATTCTAGAACTGGAAACATAGGTAATATATTTATCACTAACTTTGATTATCACACTTCGGTGTGTGAGGTATAATTGTAAATCTTTTTGCGTATATTTCATTGCAATTTACTCTAAATTCATTTTCATTTAGCCAGTAATTCAGTTACTTCAGAATTGCCTTCAAATTCTCATTCAGTGATTTCACACTGTCACCTTTCGTTATTGATTTGATATCGTCTGCATAACTTTACCTAAGCTCTCAACTGTGATCACCACTGTCTTTCACTCACAGCAGCTCCCCACAATTGTCCTCACGATCCTGGGTCAACACCGAAATTTTGAACCCCCACCTAGAATTGAAGCCGGGACCACTCGTAGTGAAGTCGAGCGCGCTACCGACTAGGCTACGCAGGAGG